>JASANB010000486.1:0-48578 GCA_030248155.1 Sabatieria punctata | reverse complement strand
CAGCCGCCCGCTTATCTCTAGAAGCAAAAAGCAAGCTTGGCTGCAGCTGGCACTAAACAACATTGCCGTTTTCATAACATATTCGCCGGGGCTGGCACGGTTTAGCGATGAGCAAAAAACAGTAGCAAGTTGACGTATGAGCTCCTACTGCAAAAATGAGTAGCAAGTTGTTTAACAACGTATGCATGGAGCAAAAAGCAGTAGCAATTTGTTTAACAACGTACATACGAGCAAAAAGGCTGCAGAGTTTGAGTTTCACAACATATCCACCGGGCCGAAGACTGGGAAATTTGGTAAGACCGTTGGCCCGTGTGCGAAAGTTCAACCGACGGTTTTTGCTGTTTGAAACTCCCGAGCGGGGCTGAGTCATAAGGGGGCGGAGTCTCTAGCCGGCGCGGCTTATCTCCAGACCGCTGGGAGAGGCAGTGACGTCTCTGCACCTCCAGCCGACCGGGGCATACTACTGTTGTCCATGGACACCGACTAGGCCTGGGGCCCTCTCTCACAACAGGAGCGGACCAAGCGGACGTTGGGAGCCGACATCACCATGACGTCAACGCGCCAGGCACTCTCTTAGTACCTGGCGCCCAACAGCATGGCTAGAGTGGCTGGCAATGATAGAAGGGAAACGTCCGAGATGATGGAGATGATGAACCATGGGGGTCGCGCAATGGACCACATAGGTCTGAGCGTAGGGCCAAAAGGTCCCCCCGCACATCAGATCGGATCGGATCGCATGAGGTGCAACGGTAGCTCTAGTCCAGTTCCCATTTACTTACAACCTATACTAGCCATCAGTGGCCTGGGTTGGCCGATTTTGAACCCACAAACAAAACCGCATTCGCAGATGCTTGCTGGGGCGGCTGTGACGCACGAGATAACGTAAACTACCCATGACCACAATGCGATATTGCAGACTTTGATTACTGTTTGTGCTGAGGTTATGCTTTTAGGCTTCATTATTTGCTATACACCTTCATTTGTTCTCTCCTGCATTGAAGCAGTCAACAAAGAACTGTTCCTGTCACTCTGGGGACTTCTTCTGAGCGACATCAACAATCTTTTGGCACTGATACCAGGTGTTCTCAATGCTTTCTTCTATACTGTCTTCTCTACCAATTACCGCTCAGCCGTTCGATCGATTCTATGTTGTCGCCAGCATAGAAGCCACCATTCCAGAAGAAGATCAAGCATTGAACTTTTCGCTCTTCTAAATAGCAGAAGTAGGCGTGCAACTTTAATCAATTGATAGCTTTGGCATATTCAGTCACTATTGAAATGAATTCAACGCTTCTTCTAAGTCATAATGTGCTAGCCTTGAGTCATAAACCGTTTGCAACAACTATACTACATAAGCAACTATTTCTGCTTGTACATTGCTGGAATGGCCCTAGTTCTCATCCTTTCGCTACTCTTCGTCCCATCTCTTGCATGTTTCAACGAAAAATGCGCCAAGTTGGCGCAGAGGTCAAGTGATACATTCAGTGCCAAACAGGGAGGCCGCATAACCTTCAGCTGTGATCGGTACTTTCAGTGTGCAGCGAAGGACAAAGACTGCGACTACCACGTCCAATTTCACCGGCTGGCTTCATGTCAGCACAGTCAGATCGTGCCCAGACCAGGCAGTCGATTCAACCAGTCAGCTAACCACTCTCTCACAATTTCCAAAATCGTTAACTACATCGACCACGGTCTGTGGATGTGCCAAGTGATGGCCAGGAACAAAACCAGCCGCATGGTTTGGCCAGGCAGTTATCAGTTGTTTATAGTCAAGATGAACAACAACGGCATCTCTTGCAACAACAACAGGATGCTCTGCAAAGTCGGTGAGATCTGCTACAACCAGAACAATCAACAGAGGGGATGTATCGATGTGACGAATTTGCCTAAGAACGTTACAGGCAAACTGACAGGTCCACCGGAGAATCTCTGCTTAACTGGTTTGCTTCATGATGGCTGCACTGCGTCAGGAGCTCACCAGCCTTTCCACAGCAGTTGCTGCTACTGTTTTGCCAACCATTGCAATAGGAGACAGGTGGACTCGGCGTTGAACCGATGGACTGGACCGGGCTTGGCCTCAAACCATCCAACCTGTCATGAACTGTGGAAGTTGCAACATCTTACTGATGGAGAGAAGAATGACGAAGAAGATTCCAGTGGTGGGCAGATTAAAAGAACTGTTTCCATAGCAATGCTTTTTATTAGCTTTGTTTACTCTCTTTAAAATGGTTTGCTCCGTGTTTGTTTGTATCCTTTGAACTACTATTGTTTGTTCTAACAGGTCAATATCTTTCAAAAAAGATAGGGGTTCCAAAACTTCACTAGCATACTCTAGCTTACACGTACAAACGTTTTAAATAATTTCACCAAGAATGAATTTGTCTTCGTTTCAAACGACCGGAAAATTAGGTTAACCAACTGAAATCCTTTTAAAGTGTTTATGTGTATATATTGTTCTGATTCTGAAATGGAAATTTTTTGGTAGATATTGAGCAAGAAATGCTAGGAAAATGAAATCTCTTAAATGTCCGCTGCTTGAAACCTTGGATAGCTTTGAAATTGAGATACTTAGGCCAATTTAAGGCTTTATGAGGACATTACTGCAGCAAAATCATCGAAATTTTATTGTAATTTTTTATCGTGTTTTGCTGATCAAATACAGACACAAAAATACCCAACTTTGAGTACTATTTGTGTATGGTAATGTGTATCATTATTTTCGATATGTATGTGTATACACATTGGAAAAGAATGTGTACTTTTGTGTATTGTAAATGTGTATGTGTATACACAAACAACAGTAGCACATACACATCATGAAAATCTAATACCAAACAACAGTACTTTTGACTGAATTTGTCGCTGTACCTAAAGTTCTTATTGACCACCTTGTGTGATGACCACCACTCCTCAAGGTGATTATTTATTATGTCATTGCTTATTGCTACATAGGTTATAAAATGAATCATTATTGATTGGTTGATTGTTGATTATGAATATATTTCTGAATCTGCCGCGTATGTAAGAAAGTAGAAGAGAAAATTTGCGGCTTGTTTTAGTGAAATTAGTTCCGTCTATACATAATTCCTAAGTCCAAAGCTCAAAGCAGCTGAGAAGAGCAGAGTGGACATTCTCTTGCGCCTGTTATTTCGTTCACTGTTCGCACGACAGTAATTACGTACTCAAATCATCAGCTGGTTGACGTCAGTTAAATATTGTTCAAGGACTGCAATTTGTTCCCGTCTTTCACTGAAGGCCGTCATATGTACCGTTGGCAGAATGCTAGGCAATTCAACTAAAACTGAGGAGTTGCTCATCTCTCTGTGTTCCAGCCTCTTTCTCTCTTGCATTTGTCTGTTCGGCAGTGTCGGCAACCTGATCTCCATTTATGTCTACACCCAGGCCAAGTTCAGACTGCAGCCAATCAATATTCTGCTGCTGACCTTGAGCATTTTCGACTTTTGTCTCTTGACCGTCTGCTTCCCAGTCTACGCAACAGGTCCTCTTATTGGTGTGTTTGGAGGCTTGGCCTGGCTGAATCGCTGTTTTGCTCTGTCAATAGTTTATCTGTACCCTGTGGCTTCTCTCTTGCAATGCTGCTCCGTTTGGCTGCTTGTGGCCATCACAGTTGAGCGCTGGTTTGCGGTTTGTCGGCCGTTCTCTGCTCAACTTCACTATGACAGGTGACCAGATCCATTGAAACATCCGAATAGCACTAACTGAAGCCGTTTCAGAAAGAGAGTTGTCATGGTTGTTCTGTCAATTCTGCTCACTTCAACCCTCTATAACTGCATCAGATTCTGGCAGTTTCGTATGACATCCAGCGGAAGCGCAATTGAAGCGCAACTCCATACCGACAGTCATTTCTTTCTGTGGTACGCCACAGTGAGCAATGCACTTGTGGTATATGTCTTGCCACTGATCATACTGGCCTATCTGAACTCTCACACAGCCGCTGAGCTGAAACGATCGGTTCTGCTGAGACGAACTATGACTAGTGGACTAGGCGTGCTTGGACGGGACAGCCAACAAACGTCAAAGATGCTTGTGTTTTCAATAAAATGTAAGTTACGCTCCGCTTTTAAAGTGGTAAGCGTTGCAGTTTCAGACTTCATCCTCTGTCACAGTCCAGCCTTGGTCATAAATCTACTAGAGAGTATGAAGCCAGAAATATTCACTGACTCTGTGCTGGGCTTTGTTTTGAGCGACCTCAGCAACTGCATCGTTCTCTTGCATTCAGCTTCTACTTTCTTCTTTTATCTCAACTTTTCTAGCCGTTACCGGCTAGCAGTCAGGCTGTTGTTTGCGCGCTACCTCTGTCCCAGCACTTACACTAGACTTGCGAGACAATCTCAGCCGTTGTTGACAAGCAGAAGTTCGTCCAGAAAGAGTCAACCGACACAATCTACAGTAGCTGCCCAGCTCAGCTCTCAGTCAGCTGATGCTGCACCAGCAGTCTCGAAAAGTTCCAATCTGCTTCAAGTGCCGTCAACGGGCACAGAAGAGCAGAGATATCCGGTGCAGGAGCATCGAAGGCGAGTCAGAAGTGTATCTGTAGCGAAAGAGATGAGATGGAAGAGAAACTCACTCGAAACGGAACTGAAATGTACATTGTCTGTCAAGTGTGGAAACAAGAAGACTAAAATCGCCATTGTTGTGGATGAAGATTGAAGGAGTTGTGTATGTAATGTGGACAAATTAGAGCGCACACAGTAAAAACCTCAAAACTGAAACAAAAGTCTGAAACAGGCTCTTCTGGTTGGTCACAACATCAGATCGAAATGGACATTCCACTTTTGTGGAGTCTTCTTGAACACAGCAAAGTCAGTCAGACAGAAAATAATTTACATCCTGACTTCGAGAAAACATTCATGTTCTAACTTAGACGAAGAACAAGCGGAGAGATTTCTTCTGATTATTGTGTTGACCGACAAAGAGCCGCTAGTTCTCCTGATGGCACTGGTTGACACGGACAACTTCTGCCTGACCAGAGGACTGCTGGAATCATCGGTAACTGCTCGTGACAGCTTCGGGCTTTTGCTTGTGGTGTAGTTGCTTCTCTCCGTAATCTCCAACTCCATAACCAGCTTGGCTCTCCTGTCCCGACTGCTCCCGTAGCAACAGCAGCAAAAGCGCAGTCTCAGAGCTGCTCGAAACCGGCTGTAGTAATGCCAGTAGAAACAGAAGGACAGGGCAGAGTTGCACAGGACCAGAATGTTGTTCAGGTCACTGATCATATAGCCCAGTTGGCTAGTGAACAGCCTGGGTTGAACCACTTCGATTATGCTCAGAACCAGAGGTGGACTGTAACAAATGACGAAGCAGAATGACACCCCCAACAGCATTTCGGTGGTTTTCCGCCTGCCCGCCCTGCCTGTCGATGTACATCGCGGTCGGAGTTGTCTGGACCGGACAAGGGCAGTGATGATTTGGGTGTTGAAGTATAGCATCAGCAGCAGAGGAATAAAGTAGAGCGTGCCGATGTGACAGACCGTGTCATACCAGAACACATAGTCAGTGTGATTACGCAGCAGAAGTACTGGTAGAGAGGAATTGGAGTCGAGGCCGAATTCCCAAAATCGCACCAGGTTGTAAAGCGCTGACAGCAGCCAAATGTAACAAATGATGATGACGGTGCGTCGCCTGAAATACCGGTATTGATGAGGTCGCACCATTCGGATCTGCAGAAACTGGATGCGATTAGTTTCTTGTTCGATTTGTTCCCGATCTTTTTCCAACATCGCGGAAAAAATCCGAGCTCAAGTTCTGTGAGTACCGTAGCCTAGCTTAAAACGTTTCTAGCGCCTCCCTGAGTCTTTTCAAACCAGAAGTACACGTGTTACATACATAGATATTGATCAGAAAACAGGTATGAAACAGTGTCTAACAGGTTCCATTGATAAAAGCTAGACGCAAATTATGTTACAGCAGATTGCCTTTCAGTTTTATCTTGCCAAACAAAGTTGGTCTTCTTTTCTGCTGTTTTTCATACAGTTTTGAGCCATTATACTTGGCAAATGTCCATTTTAGCTGAAAAAATGACAGAAATTTAACTTGTTTCAGCTAAGAGTTTTTTCTCGATTTATGTACAATGTATTTTCCAACCCTCACACGACGGGAAACATGCCTCACATCCCTACATGCATACGACCATTGCCACATACGTACAGTACCTGTCAAACAAGATTCTAACCCAGAGCGGCTTACAGACTGCCAGCCACCTCTGCAGCGAGATAACCAGCAACAACCAGACCGAACAGTTGTGGCACATGCTAGCCAGCGGGTAAATTCGCACCGTGGCCAGAGCGTGCAATCTGTACATAAAGTAGGTTCTGTAGAACTCGCTGAGCGGTCCGAACGCAAAGACCGGGATGCCCAACAGCAAGAGACCAAAGTCAGCCAGACATTTGGCGGCCAAAAAGACGTTGATCGATGTTCTGCGAAAGTTGGGCATCAGGAAGATCGCTGCCGACAGACTGTTGGTAATCAATCCGAAGATGGATATGCTCAAGAGAAGAAGGCCGCAGATTAAACACAGAACTTCATAATGGACCATGCTTGGCTCTATCTGATCTTACTTGGATGGAGGCACTATTCTGACTAGAAATTAGGACGAGAGCTGCCTTTGCAGAGCGGCGAAAAAGATCGACGCTAACCTAATATGGACATCGTCTCAGCTCTGTGGGTTCTGCCCCGGTTCGGAGCTGCAGCAGGTGCCATTAATTAGACTCAGAGGGAATTGCCTTCGTTTGAGCTGTCTTAGAAAGAATGGCTGTGGGTGGAACGAATGAAACGCGCACGTCAGCTGAAACAATGATAAAAAGGACCGGTACAGGACTCACTTTAGGTAGGGTAAATTCTTAGGAGGTGTGCAAAAATTACGTAATGGCATTTTTTCCCATTTTCGGATCCCCCCGACTCCCTCCCCTAATTACGTAATAATTTGGCTACTCCCCGAAATTTCAATTTTTTGAAGAGTTAAAGCCGAAATTTTTGCGTTCAATTCTATGTAAAATGACGTTTTTATTAAAATAACATCTGTATACAGTAACAAACAAATGACAATTTTCTTAGTTTTCGTTATTGATGAGCTACAAGTACAGTACGTATTGTACAGTCTTAGTTTTACATAGAAGCCATCATTGGGTGGCTTTTTATCAAAGATGAAACCAAAGTGTTTTATCATGGATTTTAAGCCATTATATACTCTTAAAAAGATGTCAAAGGTCACTGTTGCCATTTAGAGTCTGAAAAATGGGAAAGCCGTGACTAAAACGCCAGCTACCTTCTCTAATCTAAACGCTCATCTAAGTGGAATTGAGAAAATATAAGCCCAATGGCTTCAAATCGAGACTACATGTACATCATGTCCTGGACGTCAAAACAATTAAGATGCATTTTGCGAGAAAGTCAGCTTTGAGGGGGCAAGCAGGGTCATCTCACGGATCTGGCTGATATTACTATCTGTTAAAATAGAGCACAGTCGAAGACCAACGGTGCATGCCCGGCCACCAGCAACCCCCTGGAACCGGAGCTACTACACCCCATCAAAGTTGGGTCGGCAGCAATTTTTGGTGTCGTTTTAATAGCTCTGACACCCTCTATTCAAACTATCACCCTTCATTCGTTTCTTTGGTAGGATCCCGAGTCACAAATGATTTTGTAGCTGTTCGAATGGCCTTTCATATTCTGGTACTCCCGTTTCCAGATCTTAACTGGTTAGCAATATATTCGCCGAAAACTACGAAATTGCCGCAAAATGCCACTCCGTTTTTTTTCGAAAAACCTTTATAACTTTTTATGCCAACCTAATCTTTTAACAAAAGCGAAAATGAGGGAGCGGCAGCGGCGTGACCGGAACATTATCATTAACGGCCTGGTCACCAATCAGACTGACAGTAACAACGTCTCTGAACGGGTGAGGGACATTTTTTGTGATCTCAAAATTGATTCTGCCTGTATTGCCAACGTTCGAACGATCGACTCTGAGAGGGGAGGACGGAGAGTGGTAGTGGAATTGAAGGACGCTGCAGTAAAGAGGACTATTTTGACCAGAAAACGCGCGGTTCTAACAGTAAAACCGCAAATATGCCACTGTCTTCATCGGCGTTGACTTAACTTCATGGCAAGCAAAGAGAGCCTTTGACTTGCGAAACGAACTCCGTCAGCGGCGTGACAATGATGAATTTGACTTATTTCTGGACTATAGCACACTCGAAATTCGGAGTGCAAAGAAAACGCCTCCCACCTACTGTACGTAGTAGTAATGTAGTAAAGTAATATTTTCCTTTGCTTTCTGTCTTCATTAGTGTGGTGATCTGTGTGATCCAGCTGGAAATTGTTTATTTTATGGGCCACATATTATTTCATTAGTGGCGCTTTGTGGGCCCGTTGCCCAATTGTTGTTTGTTGTTGGGTACAGTCATGTCTTGTTAATCCGGACAAGTTGGGACCGGCTAATTACGTCCGGATTAGCGAATTTCCGGATTAACGAATCAAAGCAAAAAAAAACACCGTTTCTCGGGTCAAAGGCCTAAATGACAGCTTTTTGATAGTTGCTTATCAGATTCTGCAGCTGTACCTCATAATTAAAACCCAAAAACTAATTTCAGCTGATTATAGCTTATACAGTATAGATAAAAAAAAATGTCCCATCGCTTTTCCGGCCTTCACTCAAACGTTTCGTTCTCAGTCACTTCTTTACCAAGTTGGCTCAAATTTTCAGCAAAAATTAACAACATGGTTGGCTAAATATTCTGCAAGTTTGGTGCGAAAATTCCAACGGAAAAAAATTTTTTTAACGGAAAAGTGAAAATCATAGTGGTCTGTGTAAATTCAAATTTCCCGCGCAATTACGGCGCTATCGCTTAGATAGTTGCAGGAATGATGGGGCGGACATTTGGTCATAACATATTCAGACGGCAGCCCTCTGGCTTAAGGGGCACTAAAATTGGGGAATTTCAAAAACATGATCGAAAATCCCATAGTTAAGAAATCTGGACATTCTGGAATCAAAGCACTGAATCAGTTGTTAATCAACACAGATTGTAGCAGGAAGTTTGACAAATGAATGAGCCTGATATTTGAACTCTGTTCCACATCATTGAAACCTTCTCCACGGTGTTTTTAGAAAATAGAAAATCTTCTGAATTGTCATTTCACGTGTTTTACGAAGAAAAGTCACATTTTGTCATGTTTTTGAAATTCCCCCATTTTAGTGTCCCTTAAGCCAGAGGGCTGCCGTCTGAATATGTTATGACCAAATGTCCGCCCCATCATTCCTGCAACTATCTAAACGATAGCGCCGTAATTGCGCGGGAAATTTGAATTTACACAGACCACTATGATTTTCACTTTTCCGTTCAAAAGAATTTTTTCCGTTGAAATTTTTGCACCAAACTTGCAGAATATTTAGCCAACCATGTTGTTAATTTTTGCTGAAAATTTGAGCCATTTCGGTAAAGAAGTGACTGAGAACGAAACGTTTGTGTGAAGGCCGAAAAAGCGATGGGACATTTTTTTTGATCTATACTGTATAAAGGCAAAAATAATTACATTCTGACTCAACGAAAAGCTAAATTCAATCGAAAATTCACACCTGAATTGAAAAATTGCGCATGGATTTTGTCCAAATTAACCAAATCCGGATTAACAAATCACTTTACCATACAAATTTCGAAGTTGGGACCCCAAATCTTCTGTCCGAATTAACGAATCCGGATCCGGATAAACGAGTCAGATAACATGGGGAAAATTGGGACCTGACCTAATCTTGTCCGGAAGGCGAATATCCGGATTAACGAGACATGACTATAACAAATATGGTACAGTTTCGCTTTCTTGCGCTGTTGTGCTCCCAGCGCCTGTCGTGGCTTTGCTCAGTGTACGTAGTCGTCTACCGCGCGTGTCTCAAATTTGAACGCAAATTTTTCCCGATCCAGAGCGAATCTCGCTAAACTGAATGCATTTTCGAACTCAGCACATAAAACTGCATCGAACAGTATGGTAACCGTTATTACTGTTATTTTACTATTAGGGCCAAAAGTTCTTGGATTCTTTCTTGTTCTGTTCTCCGCAGCGCCCCAAATTCGCGCTAAAGAAAACGCAAGTTCTGCTGCTTACCTCGCGCGCGAAGGACCTATCTCCTTCTTCGGCATTGCGCTAGATTCTTTTGTTTTTCACTTGACGACTGTAGGAAAAGCGCGACTTTGAGATTTTGAAATTTCAAAATCGCACCTTAGCGAATCTGGCGTGATTCGCACGGCAAACATCTTTGCGACTTTCTCTTGATTCGCCTATGAGTCATGGCGAATTTCAGGCGACTTTGATGTACGGGCGAATTTAGTGGTCATCGTGAAGGAGTTATATTTTACTACTTACTAAATTTACCACAAAATCAGCCAGGCAATTTATTTTATATTTTGGTTTTACTACCAGGCAGCTCCGATTTTACTAATTTTTGTTTTACTAATAATTCGACTAATTTTACTACTATTTTACTATGAATTTACCAGTCATAATGTGGAGTTTTGCCTCAATGATGCCAAGAACTTGTGAACAATTGATTCATGTCCAAATAGGTGCTAAATTTGATCGTGATATGAAGTTCTCCAGAACTTTAGAGACAAAAAGTGTGTGAAAATTGACTGACAAAAGTGACTCACAGATCTTTTTGTTGCAAAATTGATCAAGATTTTGGCTGGAATTCACCAGAAACTAGTAAAATAGTAGTAAAATTACTATTTTACTATTGACGGCCTTTGGTAATTAAATTTTACTTTTACTTTACTATTGGCTTTTAATTTTACTTTTTACTATTATTTTACTACTGGTAAAATACCACAAATATTATTAATTTTTGTTTTGCTATACTATAGTAAAATAACAGTAACCGTTAAGCTTTGCGGAAAAAGTTTTTTCGAAATCCCTGCCAACCCAACTTTGAAGGGGTGTAGTTCCTGTTGCAGGGGTTGTTGGTGGCTGGGCAGTCGTTCCTGAAACCGGTCCGCATTAACGCACAGCCGGCGGGCGCGGCGTGTGGGCCAAAGAAGAATACGCGCCTCCAGTTTGGTTGGTGTAGTGGTTTAGGCCACATGGCCACTGTGCGCGACATCGTGCGCTTTTGCAAGCTTTGACAAGTTTCTTGCTGCAAAGAGTTGGTCATCGGCACAACGCTCCACCCAGGCCACTGAAAACTGATTACAGCGAGTAGGTAAAATGGGAACCAACTGGATCTGCCATTGCACCGAAGCCGCTCCAATAGCATGCCACGTTGGAAAAGAAGATCAATGACGCCAGGGGCTGTCTGAGAAACCAGCAACAAAGCCTATACCGGCTTAGTGCCACTGGCCGGGCGGCGGTTGGGAGCAGTCAGCACCATGACGACCCAACTTTTAGGGGTGTAGTTCCGGTTGCACGGGGTTGCTGTGGCCGGGCATGCATCGTTACCGTTGGTCTTCGACTATGCTCTATTTTATCGTATTTTAATATCAGCCAGATCTGTGAGATGACCCTGCTTGCCCGGTCTCTTCTGCACTACTGTTATTACTAGTGGATTTTTATTTTACTATTTACTAAATTTACTACAAATTCAGCTCTTCAATTTAATTTCTATTTTTTGTTTTACTACCAGGCAACTCCAATTTTACTGATTTTTGTTTTACAAATAATTTTACTCATTTTACTACGATTTTACTAGTCATTAGGGGGCAATTATGCATCAATAATGCCAAGATTTTATGAATAATTAATGTTGGTGTTAACTAGTTGCCAAATTTGTTTATGATACGAGGTTTCCAAGAACATTAGAGACAAAATTTGTGTGAAATTCGACTAACAAAAGTGCTCCCACACATCTTTTATAGCAAAATTTATCAAGAATTTAGCTGCAATTCGCCAAAAACTAGAAAAATAGTAGTAAAATTATCATTTTACTATTGACGGTCTTTGTTAAGTTAATTTAATTTTTACTTTACTATTGGCTTTTAATTTTACTTTTTACTATTATTTTACTACTAGTGAAATCCCACTAGTAATTCTAATTTTGTTTTACTATACTATAGTAAAATAACAGTATTCCGCACCTAAGCTTTAGGCGGTTTTTATTCGATTAAATTCCACTGCACCTAATGAAACGGAGTTTATAGCTAGTAACGCAAACACACAACACAAACAAAATTGCGTTACTAGCTGTAAACTCCGTTTCATTAGGTGTAGTGGAATTTAATCGAGTAAAAAGCGCCAAAGTCAAAAACGCCTCCATCACTAATACTTCTAAACCTGTAATTAGTGGCTTAGCTCAGCTAGGCCTCTAACTCACTCAGCAGCCGTTTTATCGATGACAAAATGAGAGGTGAAAGCAAAGGCACAGAAGGGAAAGAATATAGCAGCAAAGAGATTGAGCCAACCAAACTGTGAATGTGTATTAGTAATCAAATGTTTATTAGTAATTAACTAACTAACTTTACGTTCATGGAGAGAGAACACGGGAACACACATCGCCAATTTGACATATCGGGCGTCCGTATCAATCTTTGCAGAAATGCAGAAAAGTCTATGAACAAGTTTTCTTCGCCATCTGCCTGTCTTTGATGGAGTTCGTTTCGCAGGTCAAATGCTTTTTCAGCCTGCCCAATATGTCAGAGCAGAGAAAATTATCGGAGCCGAAGAATCGGAAGAGACAGCTGAAGTCTACAGTTAGTTTCCAACCGCCGTCAGGCACAGAAGAGGCCCACTGCACGTCCGTTAAGGAGAGTGACGAAAGATTGTCATTGTTTAGTGTATCTGTCGTAGGGAGAAACGGAATTCAGGGAGATTCGGAATCTCCCTAGGGAGAAGTGGAATTCCGTCTCTCCCTAGGGTTTTAAGGAATATGACCTCTATTCCCTCACTCCCTAGGGAGATTCGGAATCAGCAACGCGCCGCATAAAAGGTCAGTGGAGTCGGTCGCTCTTTTGCCCTCAGGCTCTGCGAGAACTACTTTTACAACCTCTCTGGGCCGGTCTTAATTCGCACCTAAGCAACAGCGGTTCAAATGGTTCAGGCAATTTTAGTGAACAGATCGATCGTTAGATTTGCAATGAGCAGACAGCCAAATGTTTGGTTTTTCATTTTCATGTTGTACGTACTGCATAAAATACGTACTACATAAAATACGTGCTACGTAAAAGAGCTGATTACTTACACGCAAGTCGTGTTCTTACCTCTGACCTCTGCCGGCCGCGCTTGTGGTAGAGCAGGCAGAGCAGGCCATCAGAGCTAAGCAAGGCCTTTCTACTGTTTGGCCGTAGGAATGCCGAGACTTCTATTGCTGAGTCACAGAGCCGAATACAATTTGAAGTCTGTGTCTGTGCAAACAAACATGCCGTACTAGCGTTGCGCCTGTTTCAAATTGAGTTAATTGCGCCCAGGTTTAAAGTGCTCATCCAAATGCCATGGCGGAAAAACGTGCCACTTTACTACTGAAAGATACTGTGTGCACATAATTCCTTGTTATTTCTGTGCTTTAGATTATTGGCTGTATAGAAGTTAAAGTGCAGTATGTACTGGACTTATATCGGCATGCCGTTTGAACCGCTGTTGCTTAGGTGCCAAATAAGACCGGGACAGGTTGTAAAAGTAGTTCTCGCAGAGCCTGAGGGCAAAAGAGCGACCAACTCCAGTGACCTTTTAAGCGGCGCGTTGCGGATTCCGAATCTCCCTAGGGAGTGAGGGAATGAAGGTCATATTCCCTAAAACCCTAGGGAGAGACGGAATTCCACTTCTCCCTAGGGAGATTCCGAATCTCCCTGAATTCCGTTTCTCCCTACGACATATCCATTTAGTGTGTTTGTTTGTGCTGCGTGTTTGCGTTCCTAGCTATGAACTCTGCTTCATTAGGTGTAGTGGAATTTAATCGAGTAAAAACCGCCCAAGTTAATAACGCCTCCGTCACTAATAATTCTAATAACGTGTAATTAGTGCCTCAGCTCAGCTAGGCCTCTAACTCACTCAGCAGGGATGAACTGCAGTCGACCGCTGACCTGTCTGCGTTGGGAGAACCATGTCCGCGGCATCTTCACCTTCTCCTGCCTCGGACTGATGCTGGTTCTGGGCGTGATCGGTCTGTTCGGCAATGGAATGTCCATCCTGGTCTTTCTACGACCGCATCTCCGTCAACACTCCATCAACATATTGCTGGCTGTGCTGAGTCTAACCGACCTGGGCTTTCTGCTGCTGGCTTGTCCTCAGCTGTCCATCGGTCTTTTGCTCGAATTGTGTCCCTGCTGGCAGTGGAGGTGGATGGTGAGTACATACAGATGGCTGAGACAGATGGCAGGCCCGGTGCAGATGAGTTTCCACTACGCGTCGGTCTGGCTGATGGTGGTGATCACGCTGGAGCGCTGGTCGGCCGTCTGTAGACCGTTCTCCATGTCCTTTCTCAGCTCCAGGTCTGCTTTCTGCATTCTGCTTCTCGGCTTGCGCAAAATCGAGTTTTCTTTCACAAAAACTTTACTGTTGGTGCAGTATGGTAGTTAATCTTAGGAGAAACTTACAGTATGTTTTGTAAACTGCATCAGATAAAAAAAACATAGAAACATAAAGTAATTACCATCGAAACTAACCATTTACTTTGCATCACATGCATAGGTACAGTAGGTAGGAAGTAAAAATTGGGCAGCAATGGGAGAAAAACGAATAAAGTATCACCCTCATCTGTCTATCTTATACCCCTTTGGGGACGACTCCAGGCCATATGACCTATAAAAATTAGCGTGGTATTGGAGCACTGTCCCGATTAGGAACAATCTCGTAAATCAATATCGGAACTGCTACCAGATTAGCTTTTCCAATCCTCTCTGGGGGCGTAAGATTGTAATCGGCGCGATTAGCCGAGTTCTTCAAATCTGGAGCCGATTAGGATCTGGTCGTTTTTTTTTGAATGCATATATGTATATGTTTATGTATTGCTCAGTATCTATATGTATTTTGAGGCAACTATGTATTTAAAATACATATTTGAAAATACATATCCAATTTCTGATGAAATGCTGCATTTTTAAGTCTCTGCCTGCCATGCATCCCCTTCGAGCCGACCATCTAACTTCGGGCTAATTCGTGTTGACCTAATTAATTTGATGTTTTGACGAAATTGTGTTTTCGCTAATCTGTTGAGGGTGTTCCAATTAGAAATTTGTAATCTGAGCTCGGTGGGAGGATTAGAAATGACTATGAACTGAAACCACTTATATGACGCTATTCTGATTTGATGTTAGGTTCGAATTAGACCGCTATTGTATACAGGCGCGCCCAAAATTAAAAATTACCAGGTCCTAATTGGCTCCAGATTTAAAGAACTCGGCTAATCGCGCCGATTACAATCTTACGCCCTCAGAGAGGATTGGAAAAGCTAATCCGGTAGCAGTTCCGATATTGATTTAGAAAATGTTCCTAATTTGGGACAGTGCTCCAATACCGCGCTAATTTTCATACGCCACATGGCGTGGAGTTGTCCCCAAAAGGGATACACAGCAGAAAATTACATATTCTTCGGGATGCCAGTATCTAAATTTGAAAAATAACTGACTGTACAAGGAGGACTTTTAACAGAATTTAGCTGTAAAAATTATTGCTAATTTAACTGAAGTGAAGTGCTCAATCAATTTCATGCCAATCATCAGGTCCAAACGTAGACGCTTTCTCGTTTCAGTCACAAACAACTGTTTTAGCAGCATTTTTGTACTGTAGGCTGAGCCTTCTATCAAGCGTGGGAGGCGAGATTTGTTGTGCCGTTTCTGTTGCGGTCATCACACTCACACTACTGACGCAATCGTAGCATGGCTCGTTTAACAGATTCTAAAGCAGTGTGACTTACACTTGATCTACTCTTAATGGTGTTTTCGGCGAAGCTTCTAGAAAGCCAGTCAGCTAGAAAATCTGCTGCTCTTGTCAACAAGCTTTCAAAGCAATTTCAGGACTCGCACAGTGGTGGTCTGCCTGACAGTCAGCCTTCTTTCAATCGTCTACAGTTGGTTGCGAATCGACAGCAGCAGCCAGACCAGAGCCGACTATGTGAACAGCCCTTCACACAACGGCACAAAGCACAACAGTCTACAGTATATCATCATCTCACACCTGCTCTGCATGTACCTGATTCCGTTTGGTGTGATTATATGCTACACCACGCAGACCGTCTTGGAGATACAGCGCGCCAGTCGCAAAAGACGCAACATGAGCGCTAAACGATTGGCTGAGGGCAAAACTACCAAAATGATATTGTTGGTCACAGCATGTAAGCTGCTGTTTTGCGTATCTCATCATTACTTCACACATGAGCCCCTCTTACTGTCTGGGGTTGCCCCCTGCGGGATAGGATAAACCCCTCACTCACTGGTCGCCAGTAGACAGGACACCGATCCGATCCGATGTGAGGGGGGCCTTACGGCCCTATGCTCAGACCTCTGCGGTCCATTGCGCGACCCCCGTAGTGTTCGTCATCTCGGACGTTTGCCCTTCTTTCACTGCCAAGCCAATCTGGCCATGCTGTTTGGCGCGCCAGGTACTAAGAGAGTGCCTGGCGTGGTGACGTCATGGTGCCGACAGCTCCCAATGGCCGCCCGGCCAGCAGCTCTAAACCGGTATTGGCCTTATTGCTGGTTTGCCAGACGGCCCTTGACGTCATTGATCTTCCCTCCAACGCGGCATGCTATAGGAGCGGCTTTGGTGCAAAGGCAGATCCAGTTGGTTCCCATTTTACCTACTCGCTATAACCAGCTTTCGGTGGCCTGGGTGGAGCGTTGTGACGACGACCAACTCTTTGCAGCAAGAAACTTGCCGCGCCGAGAGGATGAACCACTACAACCGCTAGGAATGCAGGGGCCGCCATGACTCAGAGGCAGCGAGCTACCCACTGAGCCAACGACGCGGCTAGACAGGACACACATGGGATAGCATTTCGGCTGAGTGAGCGGCTTGTGAATTTTTAAATTCTGAGATGCCCTGAGGGTGGTGGGGTGGGCTGATGAGGGTTGACGAAAGCCAAAAAGTTCAATTTTTGGCAAAAATCAAGGTTTCAGCTTAGTTTTGATTAAAATCCTGCTGACCTCATGTACTTATCACGATCAGGGCAGACTTTAACTAAGATTATATATATATACAACATTCTTCCAAAACTTCCTGGTGGGCAGTGGCGGCCTCTCAGACAGAGGGGTAGGCCTGAGTTGGAGGAGCTCAACCCCTCAGCCTCCGTTTATTCATACCTGCCCATCACCATCGGGCCGAGGAGGGCGGTGAGAGGGTTACCTGCTAGGTGGGGCTCCGGCTACAGGGGGTTTTCCAGGGAGGGGACGGGGTTCAAAAATTTCTGAAAGCTCCAAAACCATGGAAATGCGTTTTTATGCACGTTTCATTCAATAATGATGCTAAGAATCTCCATTTTGAAGCTGGTATAAATTGCGTTTAAGTACTAAAACAAGCATTTAATGACAAAGACGGCTTCTACGTAATAACACCGATTTGTCTAAAATACCAGCAACGGAAATGTCAAATATGTATACAGTATATGTAGATAAAAAAAATGTCCCATCGCTTTTTCGGCCTTCACTCAAACGTTTCGTTCTCAGTTACTTCTTTACCGATTTGGCTCAAATTTTCAGCAAAAATTAACAACATGGTTGGTTAAATATTCTGCAAGTTTAGCGGCAAAATTTCTACTCATACTGGTTTTATGACCCGAAAACTTGGAATGAGGGTGGTCCACACAAATTTATTTTGTTTCGGTAATACAAGGAGTACAGGCCTGAAACTTGCAGCAATAATTGGGCATTACTTACTAAGCGGGCAGCCCTGTAGCTCAAAGGGCACTAAAATTGGGGAATTTCAAAAACATGAGTCAAAATCCCATAGTTAAGAAATCCGCAATTTCTAGAATCAAAGCACTGAATCTGTTGTTAATCAACACAGATTGTAGCAGGAACTTCGACAAATAAATGAACCTGATACTAAGCGGGCAGCCCTGTAGCTCAAAGGGCACTAAAATTGGAGAATTTCAAAAACATGACAAAATATCACTTTTCTTCGTAAAACCAGCAAAATGGCGATTCTAAAGATTTTGGATTTTAAAAAAACACTGCAGGGATGGTTTCTATGGTGTGGAGCAGAATTTAAATATCAGGTTCATTTATTTGTCGAACTTCCTGCTACAATCTGTGTTGATTAACAACAGATTCAGTGCTTTGATTCTAGGAGGTGCAGATTTCTTAACTATGGGATTTTAACTCATGTTTTTGAAATTCCCCCATTTTAGTGCCCTTTGAGCTACAGGGCTGCCTGTTTAGTATGTTATGCCCAATGGCAACGCCAATCATTCCTGCAAGTTTCAGGCCTGTATTCCTTGTATTACCGAAAAAAATAAATTTGCGTGGACCACCCTCATTCCTAGTTTTTGAGTAAAAAAAACCGGTATAAGTCGTAATTTTGGCACTAAACTTGCAGAATATTTAGCCAACCATGTTGTTAATTTTTGCTGAAAATTTGAGCCAAATCGGTAAAGAAGTGACTGAGAACGAAACATTTGAGTCAAGGCCGAAAAAGCGATGCGACATTTTTTTATCTATACTGTATGTACTTCTGTCTTTGTTTTTCAGGCTAGACAGCTGTTTCTCACTTTTAAAAACATTTACTTGTTCGTTAACATTGGTCAATTAAACTATGACCATGGTCTTTCAACTGGAGAACAAGTCTGCTGGGATTTTTCAACGGGGACCCTGTATTTTCTGGTCGGGAGGGCGTAAACTATCTCAGGGACAGGAGGAAGATTGGTCTTTTTACCTAAAGGTGGTAACCGCTTCCTCTTTTCGCTTGTACAAGACCAGAAATTACTAATTAAATTAGCGTTTAGGTTATGTTCTGTGCTACGTTCCTTCACTGCTGTTTCGCCTGGTGAAACTGACTTTGCCCTCTGTTTGGCCAGCTGTCATCACCTCACCGCTGATCGACCTCAGCAACATCTTGGTGCTGTCCACCTCGGCTACCCCCTTTGTCTTCTACTACAACTTCTCCACTCGCTATCGTCGCACCTTCGCCACTCTGACCGCCTTTCTGCTCTCGCCATCCAGATATCGCTGGCGTCTGGTGAAGCTGTCCGACGAAAAACGGGCCCGCAAGTTGTACTCTTCGGTGCAGGCCAGCCCCTCAGTCAGTTTGGTGCGGTGCTCGATCAAAAGATCGGATCGCGATTCGGTTAGGAGACGAGCTCTTAGTGTCAGAATGCCAAAAGGTGAGCTCTGCTCGCCAGTGACCGGGTTGAATAGGTCCTCGTCAGCGCCACTGGTGCAAAACCATCAAGGCTACACGAGAAGGAGGAGGAGGAGGACGAGAAACCGGTCGCAGCTGAAGAAAATTGACTCTGGTATTGCGCTGTTGTAGCAGTGTTGCTTGTTGGCTTGGTAGTATGGAAATTCTACATAAACGACGTCGTTGCAGAGGGCGGAGAGGGGGTCGGCTGAAATGCGACCATAGATGGCGCATCAGGAGGGGAGGGGTTAGCAAAAAACTACGTCACTTTTCTTGGAATTTTAGGAAACTTTGATTGCATTATTTTCTATTTATGCACATTCTGTCAAACAGAAAAGCTTCCCAGAGTGGTTGTAGAGATCTATTCAATTGATTGTACAGTATGGAAACATGAAAATATGACAGTACTGTACTGCACTTTTATCCAGAGGGCAAACCGAAGATGACGTCGCCTTAGGGGAGGGTCCCCAGAAACGACGCAAGGCGATTTTGGGGGATTTCGGACCGACACCGCTTATGGAGGGCACTTTCACTTCAATAAATGTTTATTATTGTAAATAAATGGGAACAAAATCGGCGCTCTCTTGCACAGCAATGGGGAGGGTTTTTGTTAAGGAGGCTGCTGGACCTTGTGTCTCTTCCTACTCTATAGCAGTTGGCTCCTGCTCATGGGTCTGGATTGGACTATAGCAGTCACGATACTGTTGTTTGGTATTGGATTTTCCGATTGTGTATGTGTATTCCGGTGAAAGAATGTGTGATTCCTAGTGTGTTTGTATTGTCAAGTTACCGAGTGGTTGCATCTGTGTGTGCGTGTGCTTGCGTGTGTTGTGTGCGAGTGTCAACTAGTTGATAAACTCTTTCAGTGTATACACATTTACCTTCGAATGTGTATGGTAATTTGTGTACGTATACACATTCAGCAAAACAATGTGTATTTTTGTGTATATTTGTGTATGTGTATTGTACTGAAAATGCAATTTTTTGGTAGATTTTCAGTAAGAAATGGTAGGAAAATCGAATCTCTCAATGTCTGCTGCTTGGAACCTTGGATAGCTTTGAAATCGAGTTACTTAGCCATTTGAAGGTTTTATGAGGATATCTACTGTTTATTACTGTAGCAAAAACATGAAATTTTACGTTTCTGTTCGAAATTTTATCGATTTTTGCCGATCAAATACACATACACAAAAATGCACATTTTGAGTACTGTTTGTGTATGGTAATGTGTACCTGAATTTTCAATGTGTATGTGTATGTGTATGTGTATACACATTGAAAAAACAATGTGTATTTTGTGTATGGTAAATGTGTATGTGTATACACAAACAACAGTAAGTCACGGAAAAGCCATTGCCTCATCTACAGTACTGTTATTTTACTAGTGGATTTTTATTTTACTATTTACTAAATTTGCTACAAATGCAGCCTTTCAATTTAATTTTTATTTTATTTTACTACCAGGCAGCTCCAATTTTACTAATTTTTGTTTTACTAATAATTCTACTAATTTTACTACTATTTTACTACGATTTTACTAGTCATAACGTGGAATTTTGAATCAATGATGCCAAGGTATTGTGAATAATTGTTGTTGGTCGAAATAGTTGCTAAATTTGATCATGATAGAAGGTTCTCAAAAACTTTAGAGACAAAACTGTGTGAAATTTGACCGAGAAAACTGGACCCACACATAGTGTTGTTACAATACCAAAATTTCCGTTTGACTATGACTATGACTACCGTCCGTTTGAGTACAATACCAGAGTGGTCAAATTTGACTATATAGTAGTCAAACCGTTTGACTTCTATGACCACCGGTTTGACTACTTTGACTACTTTTTGAAACAGAGCCAAATTGACATTTTCAGCGATTTATCATGTTTCAGTTACCAGCCGTCAGCCTGAAATGGGTGTTATTCCTTCAATAAATCATTCACTTTGAAATAAGCAGTGATTGGGTGCTAAAACATACGGCAGAATTGTTCTTTTCCCTCCAAAATTTTTATTGTAAACCAAAAACAGCATGCTATGCAAAAAATGCTGTAAAATAGAATAAAACGCCCTTTCAAAATGTGTGTTTTAAGCCAATTCTTGCCGTTTCTTCAACCAAAAAGTGTACATTTTCTATTGTATGTTATAATTTTAATCATGGACCTGTGGAACTTGAATCCGGTAGAGATTCACTGACTGATGCTTCATTATTTCAGAATTTTAGAGAAAAATGCTGTTTCATGTTGCATAGTGCTTAAAAATGTATCAAATTTGTCAAATATTTTGTTGCGAACAGCTAAAAGAGGTAAAATGCGCCTGAACTGTTTGCCTTTTATAGCAAAACGTAGTCATAGTCAAACGGTTTGACTACCTCGTCTTCGTTTGACTACGTATTTATGGTAACGAAGGTAGTCAAACTTTGACTTTGACTACCTGCCTGTTTGACTGCGATATCACAAAAGTATTAACTATGACTTTGACTTTGACTAGTAGTCATAACAACACTACCCACACATATTTTATTGCAAAATTGACCAAGATTTTGGCTGGAATTCACCAAAAACTAGTAAAATAGTAGTAAAATTTCCATATTACTATTGACGGCCTTTAGTAATATAATTTAATTTTTACTTTACTATTGGCTCTTAATTTTGCTTTTTACTATTATTTTACTACTAGTAAAATACCACTAATTTTTGTTTTACTATACTATAGTAAAATAACAGTAATCTACAGTCGTGACACGATACGCAAGGACGGACGTGGAGCAAAAAGTGGACGGAGTTAAATTGCCGTAACGGTCCACTGAAGCACGCATTTCAAACGCTCCAGCTGCAAAGCAAAGCAGTCGATCTTTCACTTCCCTAATGTGTTCCAAAAAAAGATGGGCACTTGCAGATCAACCAGTTACGTCAACTGTGCCGTCAGAAATAACATAAAAATGCATTAAAAGTCAATTTAGTAAAAGGAAGTAGCGTCGCAATCGCTGATTGGTTGTTGAAATCGTCATCGATTTTTAGTCTCGCGCTGCGGTGTTTCTTAGTTCTATCTCCCTCCCTGGCAATGGCAGTTTACCGTGGCCGTTGCGTCTTTTAGTCCTCGCACGCTGACAATTTTTTCGTATTGACACCCAACGGCAAATTTCTGCTTGAGACCATGAATCATGATTCTTACACTACAAAGGGGCGGGGCTAACAGATCCATTACAATTTTTCGGTCACCGCCCATTTGTTTGCTCAATGACAGTTCGAGTGCATCGTGTGGGTGGGGTACTGTTGTTTGGGTATGGGATTTTCAGGAATCGGTTCGGTATGGGTAGGTATTTTTCGGCATACCCAGGAATCGGTTCGGTATGGGTAGGTATTTTTCGGCATACCCAGGAATCGGTTCGGTATGGGTAGGTATTTTTCGGCATACCCAGGAATCGGTTCGGTATGGGTAGGTATTTTTCGGCATACCCAGGAATCGGTTCGGTATGGGTAGGTATTTTTCGGCATACCCAGGAATCGGTTCGGTATGGGTAGGTATTCGCAAAAATACCGGTATACTGGTATTTATTCGGTATGTGCTGAAAATGCTTTACAAAAGTCAAAACACTGAATTTCCCATTTACAAGGCCATGAATTACTGTTGATCGGGTATACCCATACCCATACCCGAAACTGGGTATTTTTGGGCAAAACTACCTGAAATTGGGTATACCCATACCCGGGTACTTTTAGTAATACCCATTAGTGATGTAAAAAATTAATTTAATTGTAATTGAAATTCGCACAATTGGCCCGTTTTTAATTTCAATTCAATTAATTTAATTTAATTGAAATTCAAAAGTTGGGCCATAATTTAATTTAATTTAATTGAAATTCGCCTGGAATTTCAATTATATTTTCAATTATTTGCTGGGGTGAATGTAAGGAAATGCGTAAGTATTAATGATGACGGCGCTAATGACTTCAAACAAAAACCTATTTAAGGTTTGTCACCTCTTTATACTGACCTCACTTTGTTTGGTAATATTTTATGCTCTGCTTTTTATTTCGTAGTTCATAAAACAGTCAGGCACTTAACGCCGTTTATACCTTATATGGTGTCGGTACCATATATGGTACCAGTACCTAGGGTAGTTGTACCATATATGGTACCGTACCGTGTACGTATGGTGCCGGTGCCATATCTATGTACCACCACAGTCGCCGAACGTGGGGCACCATATATGGTACCGGTCTGGTACCTAGGGTAGTGGTACCATATATGGTACCGTACCGTGTACGTATGGTACCACCACCGGCCCCCAAACTTGGGGGCATCCATATATGGTACCAGTACCATATACGGTACCACCGGCACCTTATAATGGTGTCGGTACCATAAACGGCGTTAAGTGCCTGACTGTAAAAGTCACAACAGTGATTTGTTGGTGTATGGTGTGTTTTGGCGAAGGTACCTACTACCTAGGAACTGATGTTGCTCAAAAATGCTGAAAACCTTTACATTAAGCACTGAAAATAATGAAATATCTGTAAATTTACCCCAGAATGTCATTTTATGCGTTTTTAAAGGTTAAAATTTTCTGGATAACAGGCTAACCAGGTGTCTGTAAGCTTTTACAATGACATTTTTCGAAGTCCTGGGTCACTGTTACTGTCTTTTAACAGAAAAATACAACAATTTTCAAAAAATTGAAAAAATAATTGAAAAAAATTGCATAATTGAAATTTTCCGAGATTCCATAATTTAATTGAAAATATAATTGTAATTGAAAATAATGGAAAACTATTTCAATTAATTTAATTTAATTTAATTGAAATTAAAAATGGAGCCAATAATTTAATTGTAATTGAATTGAAATTCAAATTCCATAATTTTACATCACTAATACCCATACCCGGGTATACCCGATTTTTTGGAAAATACCGGGTATTTGAATGGGTATTTTTTAGAAAAAATCGCGCATACACGTTAATTTCTGTCAGAACTCTGCAAAAATTCTCTCAAGGAAGTCTTTAGAAAAAGGAATACCGTTTCTGCCATGCATCATGTCCCTTTACTGTTTTGGAACGGTTGGTTAGCCGTCTAATTTGTTTCAAGAATTCTATAATTAAGCATTTTGGCTTTTTTAATTTTATGCAGAAAACACTATGAAAACATCTTACTGAAAAACGTTTCCGGGCTCAGAAAGGAACGCACTGGGTTCTTATGCACGTCAATCTCTCTGCAAAATTCATAGTACACACTATATATACATGACATGCATAAAACATGGGAAGACTGAAGATGACTGTTTACATGAAATCCGACTTCTATTTTGTGCTCACTTTGACGATAAGTACCGTTGTAAGGCTAATAAACTAGGGAAGACAATAAACTCCTAAATTTTGGCCATACAAACAACCGTGCTTTACAATGTATGTTTAGAAGGCAGCACCCTCATTTTTGACAATGCTAATTATTCACCTTGACTGAAAGTAAAAATCCGCCAGATTGTAACCGGTTGTGTTAGAAAGCTGAGCTCTTCAGGTTCCTAAGTCCATATAAAGATTGGTTAACCTGTAAAATTTGGGCAAGGTCCGATGAAGGCGTTCGTGACATATTTACGTTCAAAATTGACCTCTGAAAATTCCGGTCCGTTGATTTCGGAAGGGCATAACTCGAGACTATAGAAGGCTAGCAGGCTAGGACTTGGCCAACACAAACTCTTAACATATAATAATAAATAATAAACGTGCCAAAAATCGTTTTATTCGGTTGAGAATTGAAAGAATGGCGCCCATTAAAAATTATTCAGAAAACTCGAAAAAAGGCCAGGCAGTCTTTTTTATTGCAAACACTGTATTTATAGCAAGCTGAAATTTTTATACAACTATTGTGGGTGACCCAGATTCAGAAAGTACTATTAGAAATTATACTCGAGGAATTATACAAGTTCGTTTTTGCCAATGTTAGTCTATTAAAGTATTCGAAAATTCGCCACTGTTCTTTAGTAACTGTGAAGTAAAACTGCTGCACTGAGCACGTAATAGTTCTCCAACACACCAGATTAAAAAACTATTTTTGAAAAAACGAATTGAAATTTGGCATTTTTGGGGAACTTGCATTTATTTATGCGATTTTAATGAAAAATACCCGATTTATACCTGATACCCGGGTATTTTTAAAATACCTACCCATACCCATACCCGGGTATGGGTATTTTAAAAAATACCTACCCATACCCATACCCAATTCAGATTCGGATACCCATAGCAACAGTACCATGAATTTAGTCATTTCCAAGGTCAGAGGCTAGAAGATCCATTAAAAGCAATGGGATTACAGTTTTTAAGAATTTATTTTTGGTTTTAATGGAGTGAAACTCGTTTCCATACATAATTTTGGCTAATAGAAATGTTTCCATTGTACTGTAGTTTTTAGGCCTACTAGTGTACGGTATGGAGATCTAACCAGCAGTGACAAATCGCGGGGCTATTTTGTTGATTGTACAGTACATGGGCAAAGGGAGGGGCTGAGGGGGGTTGCCCCCCTCAGGCTCTGACCTACCCCGTTCAGCCGGCCGCTACCCCCCTCAGGAATCTTTTGGAAGAATGTTGTGTAGAAAATTATGATGAAAATATGCCTCGATTAGGTGTAAATGAGCTCAGAATAGCTTATTTTAGCTGGTATCCGCCCATTTCGTCCCGACCGTTTCGTCCCCTTGCTGTTAGTCCCGGCTGTTTCGTCCCGACCGTTTCGTCCCGGCCAAGTTTTAAAGTGACCGTTTCGTCCCGGTTCGCAAAGTGAAACATGCACATCCAAGGCGCGAAAACCAAATCGTTCATTCTTTTAAACAGAAGCTAGTCTGTCATACGTACTGATACAGTAATAAAGGCATGCATAATAGCAGCTGTACACAATAACAATACTATGCTGTGTACGGCAGGGACAGTTGGTGTAATGGTTTAGGCCGCAAAGCCCTATGCGCGTGGTCAGTGTTGCCAGGTACTAGCCAGTCCAGTATACTACCGCCAGCTCAAAATTATTCTACAATGTACTTTATACTACAATTTTCGACAATATTCTACGTTTGCATACTACGCAGCAAAACTGTCAGATCAAAGGTTTAAAGCATAGAAATCTGTTATATAATTCTGACAGCAATGGCAGAAGCGTTTTTTAATTTCGACTCAAAGAGTTTTTACACAAGCTAAAGTTTCAATGACTTTACCAGTTTGCATATGGTTTATACTTCCCGTTCCCCCCAGGGGTAAGCAAGTTCAAATTTAGATGGAAGTGGTTTCGATTCGACTTTTAAAAATACATGGGCTGAGGGCCTAGGGGCCTTACGATCCCAATCCGGCCAAGGCCCTCATCAGGCGTCCAGCCCCCTATCCGCTCTAGATTCTAAACTTCTGAGGCATCATATTCTAACTTAGGACGAACAAGTTTTGTACACTTTTTGTACAGTTTGATAAGAAAATCCTAGATAATCAGGTACAGGTACAGGTATACCAGATCCACAGTACCGCAAAGAGTTGGTCGTCGGCACAAAGCCCAACCCAGGCCACCGAAAGCCACTGTGTGCCTGGCATTTGACCTCTTGGTAAGTTGTGGCGCATTTGGTATTTGATTTTGCCGCCGCCTTTGCAGTATACTGTAGTTAGCAGCGGGACGAAACGGTCACGCTTAAAAAACGGCCGGGACTAAACGGTTGGGACGAAACAGCCGGGACGAACAGCAAGGGGACGAAACGGTCGGGACGAAACGTCCTACAACCATTTTAGCTTGCTTTAATGAAAAATAAGCAAAAAACTTTGATTTTAGCCAAAAATCGGACTTTTTGGCTTACCACTGCCTCAGCCCCCCCTCAGGCGCTCCTGCCGCCCCCTCAGGAATTGAAAATTCTACCCCCCCTCAGCCGAAGTGCTAGCCCATTTCTGTACATCAAGTACATAGAGTTAGAGACTTTATTATTTAGCGCAGCAGTGTAAGGTTTAGCGAAAACTAGACGAACGCATTCTAATGACAAAACAAGTTTGGGACAGGGAGTAGGCAGAGGACTAAAAATCCTTCAAATTCGATATTTTGGGAGGATATCGTAATAGAATGTGTTTCTGCAAGCCCAAAAATGCCAAATTACAAAGAAAACATTGTGATCATGGGGAATTTTCGATAAAAATTGCGCTAAGCTGGACAAAAAAATACCGATTCCCAAATACCTGGGTATTCCCAAAATAATCGGTATACCGGGTATGGGTATTTATTAAAATACCTGGAATCGGTAGGTATTTATTGGGTAGGTATTCCCAAAAATACCCATTTTTCGGTATGGGTTCGGTATACCCAATCAACAGTAGGTGGGAGGTGTGTGTAGTGCAATCGCTTCACGATAGCTTTTGAAATGCGTGAATGGCAGCCGATTAGAGAGCGGCCCGGGTCAGATTTCAAGATTTGGCTCAGTTGCTACCCTCATCTCCTCTGGAATAGAAAAACTGTGCAATCTAAGGTGCATAAGCTTCTTTCCTACGCTTGCACGTCGGCTTAATTGCAAACCATTAGATTAAATTCTGTACAAATTTGCAATTGCGTGATACATAGAGTTAATAACCGAGCCGTATGCCTTCACGCACGCCACTACATACAGTATGTACATCACGCAAGATCATAGAATAATATCTAGTGGTAATAGTACTTGCTTTGCCGATCTTGAGCATGTGGGCAAAAATTTCTGTCTTAGCGCTTTTCTGTCAGGCTCTGACAGCGTTTCCTCGCGGATTTCTACAGCCTGACAGAGCGGTCCCTCAGAAGCGATCCTTGGCATTTCGATCGCTTGCAAACGTAGTGGATCTGATTCTGCAACCGATCGATGCAAAGAATAGCCATCCTCCTGACCAAATTGGAGTCTATTATGACATTTTTGGCAATCGTATGCTTATTAATAAACCTAAAGTTCTTATTTAAACTGTGCGTGTAAATACTGTACGTATGCATAAATCAAGATCAGTAAACATTCAACCAAGCGTGTTTAGTTGAACCTGAAAAGATTAAAGTTTAACCCTACAGCTTGTGTTTCCGAATTCAGTACGGATAGTGCTGACCATATAGAAGACCATGACTGCGGCCCTTTTTCGAGCTTTTTTGGATCATTTCAAATGGCTGCCGTTCTGTCAATTTTTAACCGAATGAAAAGATTTTTGGCAAGATTATTAGTATGTTTACAGTATGTTTTAGCCAAGTCCTAGCCTGCTAGCCTTATGTAACAATCAGCTATGCACTATCCGGAATGAAGTGACGAATTTTCGGACGTCAAATTTGAACATATGTACAGGGTGGGCCATTTATCTATTCCCAGTTTCATTAGGACATAACTTTTTCCTACACAGACCGATTTTGCTGAAATTTTGTATAGATACACCCTGATACTTCAAGTTTTTACTGTTAAAATTTTAGCGCGTTCTGACATGAAATGTCTGAATAACAGCAAACTTTTCAAAAGTTCGTTATTGCACTGTGAATTATACTCGTAGTACAGAACGAGGCTGGCGATTTGTTTCTTTCTGCCTTCTGATGACAATTTTATGCAGGATGGGGCGCCTCCCCACTGGGGCCTGGCGGTGCGTGCATGGCTCAACGAGTGGTTCCCAAACCGCTGGATGGGCCGCGGATCCCCCAACATGCCCTGGCCACCACGCAGCCCGGACTTAACGCCCTGCGACTTTTTCTTATGGGGCTTTATCAAGTCAAAAGTCTATGCCACGCGACCTGCTGACATTCCAGAACTGAAAGAGCGCATCAGGATGGCCTTTGAAGAGATTACGGTCGAGATGCGGCAGAAGACTATGCTGGTGGAGTACCGACTGAGGCTGGAGAAAGTGATCGAAAAAAGTGGCGGCCACGTGGAGACGCATAACTAGCGACCAGAGTGAAGGATTAATTTTAAATTGTAACTGTAAAAATTTGAAGTGTTAAGACATTTGTATGTAAAATTTTAATAAAATTGATCTAACTGGAAAAAAGTTATGGTTATATGAAACCGGGAATAGATAAATGGCCCACCCTGTATGTGCATATCTCACAAATCCTTAATCGGATTTTCCCCAAATTTTGCATGTTAATCAATTAATATGTTGACATTACTTAACTCTGATTAATTTCTACACGTAGCTGCGATTGCAAATTAGATGAAAGGTGTGGGCTAGTCACGAATATGAATATTAATTTCCACACGTAGGCGCGATTGCAAATTAGATGAGAGGTGTGGGCTAAGTTATAATCAAGTTTAATTGCTCTAGCCAAGCGCTCACGAACGGTTATACTTTATGATGTTCTGTCCTCAAATCATGTGGCTTGTGTTCTGCGTGTTCTGGCAGGCTCTGCCTAACGACGGGATGCCTATACGAGAGCCGGTCAAATATTATCATACCTCTTCCTACTTAGGTTCCATTTTATCGAATTTGGTCAAAACCTTTATTCCTAATGTAACGAAAACAAAATTCTGGCCTGCTGGACCAACCCCTACCTTTTATGACGCGCTTGGCAACCCGGTTTTCATCAAACCACCTACACCTCAGTGAACGAAAAAATAAGATCCTGAATAAATTGATTGATTCGTACCTACCTATGTTTGCATATGTTGCGAGTGTTCCAGTTGAATAAATGTATTATGACTTTATTCTTCTGTTTCGAGCGCTAAAACAACATTTGCAAGACCGAAAGTGCTGTCTGGTCTAGCAAGTAATCGATTTGTTCGTATTCTTCTCCGAGCCTAAGTGTGAAAATTTAATGTAGCCAACCAGACAGGCGTTTTCAACAATACTCTATCACTTTAGCCATCATGTCTGACAAAGAAAAAGACAGTAGATCATCCTCCTCCAGCCGTAGTTCCAAGCGACCTACAAGTAGAACATCACGCAAGACCAACAGACGTCGCCGGTAAATTATTAAATACATCATAATCATATCATGTAACAGGTCAGCCACGGTAGGAGTGTTGGGGCAGGCGTCTGAGCGCAGATTCCGAGTCTGAGGCTAAAACTGCCTTAAAGCGCTTAATCTTGGCTCAAATGCCGTCAAAAATAGCTGGTTTTACAAAATTTCCACTTTTGTTCGTGTCTGAACTTATAAAAAACATAAATTGGCCCAGAAAAATCGGAGTGGGCGACTCGTGGCCTGTCGCTCCGACGGCTTTGTTGTTACTCGGGCGATAAACTTTGTAACTTGTGACGATGTCGAATCGCATCATATCGTCGCATTGTATCGGAGGGGTGGTGAAAGATGGTCTTGGGTTAGTCATAGTTGGAAACTTTAACTTGGCCCGAACGTTTACGGCAGCTAAAGATTAAACCTTCAGAAGAAGGAAAAATAATCAGAGATCTGGTAACATAATGGTTTTTAAGATAGTCAGGGTCTTGCTGAGTGAGTGTTTGTTTACTAGTGGATTTTTATTTTACTATTTACTAAATTTACTACAAATTCAGTCCTTTAATTTAATTTTAAATTTTGTTTTACTACCAGGTAGCTCAGATTTCACTAATTTTAGTTTTACTAATAATTTTACTCATTTTACTACTATTTTACTATGATTTTACTAGTCTTAAGGTCCAATTTTCCATGAATGATGCCAAGATCTTGTAACTGACTGATGTTGGTGCCAAATAGTTGCTGAATTTGATCATGATACCAGGTTTTACAGAACATTAGAAACAAAATGTGTAAAATTTGAGTCAAGAAAGTGCACTCAAACATCTTTTAATGCAAAATTGATCAAGATTTTTCCTGAAATTCACCAAAAACTAGTAAAATAGTAGTAAAATTTCTATTTTACTATTGACCCCGTTAGGTAATTTAATTTAATTTTTACTTTACTATTGGCTCTTAATTTTACTTTTTACTATCATTTTACTACTAGTAAAATACCACTAGTATTACTAATTTTTGTTTTACTATACTATAGTAAAATAACAGTATTGCTGAGTGAGTGTTTGTTTACTTTTGCCACTGAATCTTGTACAGTTTAAAACTTTATCCTAACCATTTTCGTCTTGATGTGAGCAAAAGCTTCTTCGCACATAGAGTTGTATATATTTCCAATAAATCGCCTTCTGAAATCATGAAATCACAGTTATTGGCTCGCTTTGGTTCGCGCAAAATTAGAACATGTTGATTTTTCTAAATTTTGATGATTTGGGGTAGGGCTTTTGAGCCGGAAATCGGCCCAACTCGGCCTTTGTTCTGACAGAAATGGTGTGCAGGCTTTGTTGAATAAACGTAAAAACATACACAGTAGATCGGGGCAGACCCTAGCCCCACTCTAAGCCCAATCAAAATATAGACACAAAGGCTGCACTGCAATTGCATACAAAGGGCAGATAGATGTATGCATAATATGCAAATTTTCTGTATTTTAGTGTCTATATGACAGAGCAAGAAAAAGAGAAATTGGCAGAAAAAACGGTTGATCCAATGGTGCATTCACTCCAAAACATCAGAGTGACCTTGCTTCGGAAGCATAAAGAGGCACTGTATAAAAACAACGTCGTCCAGGCTGATTTATGCATGCAGGGAGTGACTAGGTTAGACCAGGTGACCAGTCCGATAACCCGTTTTGGTTATGTTTCACCTGAGAGTTTGTAGGGAGAAAAAGAACTGACCGTCCTCAAAAAGCCTTACCTAGACGCAGTTTGTCAGGGGGACCAAAAACAGATAGACAGAATTCAGAACGAACTGAACGAACGAAAGGCAGCCGCCATACGCGCCTGTCATCTTGACCTACTGGTCGACCAATCAGAAGTGAGTATTTTATCGGCCAGCCAATCACCAAGCAGATGAGTTTCAGGCTGAGGGTTTGAGGCTGGAGAACCTCTACGGTCATGCATCTCCTCCATTGGGTCGACGGAGACCAGATAACTCCCAAGATGACGAGAGAAGGAGCGTTAGAAGCCGCTCAGAAAGTGGAAACACAGGACGAAGGTATAAATTACATGCAACAGGTTCGTTGGCAGGTTGTACTGTTGTTTGTATGTATATACACATACACATTTGCCATACACAAAAATACACATTGTTTTTTCAATGTGTATACACACACATACACACAGGGATGCCAACCATACCAAAATTGTACTATACGGCGGGAATCTATCGGAAGCCCTGTTCATTTGAATTGTTTGTTTACGGTTTTCGACGCGAATTTATTCAGTAGATAGATACTGTAGTGTCATTTTACCGTCCGACTGGTATGCGTCATAGTTGCGTCAATTAGTATATCACTTTGGTAGGGTGGCTGATTTGTTTAACTTGAGCGTAACCACAGGTTTAAAGCTCGATTAGAGCATGAACTAATGCTTAAATTAAATCCTCATTCTAAACCTGAGCCCAATACTGCGCACAAGCGTAAATATATATCGGTAATTGCGATGTGGGGGGTACTGTCCGAGTACAAAATTTTCGGCAGCTTTTTCACCAAGGGCCGTAAGCAGGTACCGCGTTACGGTAGTTACTTGATTTTCAGGAAAAATTACAGGGCTTCCGATAGAATCCCGCCGTTTAGTACTAAAATCAATCTTTGAATTTAGTACCAGTGCCATACCAAACCAAATTCAAAACAGCTCCTACTGTACTATTATACCATACCATATCAAAATCAAACGCCTTTACCAGATAATTTTAGTACTAGAATTATGATTTTGGTAAGGCCTTTCCATTTTAGTACTAGCTTGCTGGCTATATTTATAACACTTTTCAAATGCGTCAACATACATATTCCCAATCCTTTCTGCATGTTTTGATTCTAAAAAAACTCAAGAAAGGTGGATTGAGCATAAATTTCCAAAGGCTTCTATGACATTATCACTGCAATGCAAACTACCACTGCTGTACCAAATTCATACCAAAATCATACCAACCAAATTCAAACTGAATTAGCTAGTACTATACCATACCATATCGAATTCAAATCGCCAACTTTATACTATACCATACCATATCGAATTCAAATCGCCAACTTTATACTATACCATACCACATCGAATTCAAATCGCCAACTTTATACTATACCATACCATATCGAATTCAAATCGCCAACTTTATACTATACCATACCATATCAAATTCAAAGTTTGAATTTGGTAGGCATCCCTGCATTGCATACACATACACATTGAAAAATCGGATACGCATTACCATACACAAACAGTACTCAAAATGTGTATTTTTGTGTATGTGTATTTGATCAGCAAAAGTCAACAAAATTTCGAACAAAAACGTAAAATTTCGATGTTTTTTTGCTGCAGTAATAAACAGTAGAATCCTCATAAAGCCTTCAAATGGCCTAAGTAACTCGATTTCAAAGTTATCCAAGGTTTCAAGCAGCAGACATTGAGAAATTCGATTTTCCTAGCATTTCTTAGTGAAAATCCACAAAAAAATTGGATTTTCTATACAACGCACATAAACAAATGTACACAAAAATACACATTGTTTTGCTGAATGTGTATACACAAATTACCATACACATTCAAAGGTAAATGTGTATATACAGGGTGTGCCAAAAAAAACAACCCAGCAGAGTTTTTGCTGTAGCAACCGCAAATCTCAACCGATTTGAATGAATCCGTTTTTAAATGATAGATAAATAAATTCTTAAAAGATTGATGTACCGTTTATTAAGATAGCCTGCTTAGTTCCTGAGATATTTGTCCTCAAAATCAAAACAGAGATTTTGGCAATGAACAAGATTGATAAAGAACAACCCAGCAGATTTTTTACTTTTGCAACCATGAATCTGAACCGATTTGAATGAATCCTTTTTTGAATGAAAGACTGATAAATTCTTCAAAGATTGGTGCAATTTTTATTGAGCTTCACAGTTTAGTTCTTGAGATATTTGCCTTCTAAGTCGAAACAGATTTTGGCAAAGAACAAGAGCGATTCCGTTGCATTTCATAATAAAGCAGATTCCTACTGCTAGGGCTAATGATACTTTAGTGTTGAAGTAAATCGAGTTTCTGTGTCACCTGTAAAGCCTCCAAGAGCCCTTAGCAGTAGCAGGAATCCGTTTTATTACGAAGTGCAGAATAATAAAAAAATCCCTCTTGTTCACTGCCAAAATCACGGTTTTGATTTTGAGAGCCAATATCTCAGGAAGTAAGCAGAATACATTAATGAAAATTTCAGCAGTCTTTTAAGGATTTATTTGTCTTTCATTTAAAAAAGGATTCATTAAAATCGGTTGAGATTTGGGTTGCTACAGCGAAAAATCTGCTGGGTTGTTTTTTTTTGGCACACCCTGTACATACACATACACAAACGGAAAATCCAATACCAAACAACACACAACAGTAGTAGGTTGGCCTTTCAAGCTAGCTGTACAAAACTAAAGCTAAAGCTTCTGCAGGTCTAATTGCACTTACAACATTTAGTAAGGCGTAGGGGGTGGCCCTGACACCACCTGGGTCGTTTTAGCAAGAGGAGTGCCGAAGCCTGGGCTGGGGACCTATGTACGTAGCTAGCTGTATAACTCCCTCCCAATACATGCATGAAAGTAATGCCAATAGGAAACTAAGCGAAATTATAGCAGCCGTTTGTCAGCAAAATCAACGGAAAGAGTAAGAAGGAACCCATCTGCCCAGGCAAGCCGAAGAAGTGCAACTCCACAAGGACGCAGCTCTAGAAGTTCTAGAGTGAAATCGGCAGAGAAAGAAAAAGTCAACGATTATGACCCAAACGATCCTGATTCGCGACAAGACCCTTACTACTACAGAAAGAAACATGAAGCTAGAAAGGAGTCTGACCCGTTTGCTGACCCTGCAGAACAAGCGAGAACCCTGAATCCACCACCAAGAGTGCCAAAAGACAGGGAGGAACAATGGGCTCCAGTCAAGGGCTCTGAGGATATGTATGGTTTAATTGTTAGGCGACAAAACGAAGGTAAAAAAATTTAGAACCTGCCCCTTGTGCAGCGAGCTGAATGGCGAATTTGCCAACAAACAACGACTCAACCGACACCTAGCTGAGTATTGTCCCTGGCTAATGAGGTGTCAGTACTGCGAGAAAGTATGGCTTCGGCAAGGTATGCATCACAACCATTCTGCCATTCCTTTCAGACGATCGAAGTGCCGAAGCTAACCGATCACCTATTGAACCGGTGTCAATTTCTCAACGGCAAAATGCAACCGTGCCCACAATGCAAACTGCCAATTGAGGAGTCTTTACAGCAAGCTCATTTGGAGAAATACTGCAAAGGTTCCTTATTTACTTATAGCGTAAACAAGTTTCCAATGTACAGGGTCCGCGAAAAAAGCAACCCAGCAGATCTTTTGCCGTAGCAACGGCAATTCTCAACCGATTTGAATGAATCTTTTTTGAATGAAAGATAAATAAATTCTTGAAAGATTGATGTAACGTTTATTAATGTGCTCTGCTTGGTTCCTGAGATATTCACTCTCAAAATCAAAACTGTGATTTTGGCAGTGAACAAGAGGGAATTTTTCTTTTTCCGCTGCACTTCATAATATAACGGATTCCTGCTACTGCTGAGGGCTATTGGAGGCTTTACTGGTGACACATAAACTCGGTTCACTTCAACAGTAAAGTGTCATTAGCCCCCAGCAGTAAGAATCTTCCTTATTATGAAGTGCAACGGAATCGCTCTTGTTCTTTGCCAAAATCTGTTTCAAATTTGAGGGCAAATATCTCAAGAACTAAGCAGTGAATCTCAATAAAAATTGCACCAATCTTTGAAGAATTTATCAATCTTTCATTTAAAAAAGGATTCATTCCAATCGGTTAAGATTCATGGTTGCAAAAGTAAAAAATCTGCTGGGTGTAATTTTTATCGCGATTTACGATTTAGTTCTTGAGATATTTGCCCTCTAAGTCGAAACAGATTTTGGCAAAGAACAAGAGTGATTCCGTTGCATTTCATAATAAAGCAGATTCCTACTGCTGGGGCTAATGATACTTTGGTGTTGAAGTAAGCCGAGTTTGGGTGCTACAAGTAAAGCCTCCAATAACCCTTAGCAGTAGCAGGAATCCGTTTTATTACGAAGTGCAGAATAATAAAAAATCCACTTCTAGTTCTCTGCTAAAATCACTGTTTTGATTTTGAGAGTAAATATCTCAGGAACTAAGCAGAGTAAATTAGTGAAAATTTAAGCAATCTTTTAAGGATTTATTTATCTTTCATTTAAAAAAGGATTCATTCAAATCGGTTGAGATTTGCGGTTGCTACAGCGAAAAAACTGCTTGGTTGTTTTTTTTTGGCGGACCCTGTGTTATTCAGATTTCGCGCCTCCAGAAAACTTCATCTGGTGCACGTTGTGCGAAGAGCCAGTTCAGGACAACCAAAGTGCCTGGAAGAGACATCTGCTGCACTATTCTACCTGCAGAGGCAACGCCCAGAGACCTCTGGGAGGCGCCGGACCGCCCGAGGACTTGCGAAGGTGCAACTGATGCTTTATGCAAATTTTTCTTTCTCATGCGCACTCATTTGAAGAGACTTGCAATCGATGAAAACAAGTTCTTCGGCAACTGCAATGTCATCCCAGTAGTGTTGTTACAATAATACCTATGTAAATTTCCGTTTGACTATGACTATGACTACCGCTGGTTTTGGTTACAATAAAATAAGTTTGACCGTTTTGACTACTTTTTGAAACAGAGCCAAATTGAAATTTTCAGCCATTTATCATGTTTCCAGTCCAGAAAAGCTTGTGACTAAATCAATAAATCGTTTATCCTGAAATAAACAGTAGTTAGCCGCTAAATCACAGAATCGTTCTTTTCTCTTCCCTTCTAAATTCTCATTAAGTAAAACAAAAACAACATGCTGGGCCGAAAGCGCCGTAAAATAGAATAAAACGACCTTTGTGTGTGAAGCCAAGAAAATGTTTGACGTTTCTCTAGCTGAAAAGTGTATTCTACTGTATGTCATAATTTTAATCCTGATTTAGTGGAACTGTAGGACTTGCATCAAGCAGAGATTCACTGACTGACCCTTCCCTTCGTTGTTTAACAATTTTAGAGAAAATTTTGTTTATTCTATAAGTGTTCTATAGCGCTCAAAAGTGTTTCAAGTTTGTAAAATTTTTTTGTTGTAAACAGCAACGCTTATTAAAATAGGCTTGAAAAGCCTGCCTCTTATAACAAAACCTAGTCATAGTCAAACGGTTTGACTACTGTATCTGGTCTTCGTTTGGTAACCAGTGTTGTGCCGGTTGAATTTAGTTAGTTATTTACTAAGTAAAAACATTAGTTAGTTAGTTAGTTACTAACTTTTACTAACTAAATTCAGATTTCGCTTAACTAAACTCAACTCAAACTAAACTCATTTTCAGGAAATTACTAAGTAAAAAATCGAGTTCCTTAGTTATGAGTTTAGTAACATTCAGTTTAGTTATACTGTTAAAGATAGGCGCTTTGGCCTTAGGTGTCTAAAGTCCATGCAAAAATGATTGGCGGTGGCGGAAAAAAGCGATTTTCTCAAAAACTTTCTTCAAGACCCCAAACTTTTTTTATATCAATCGATGGCAAATTACAAGTGCTACAAGTTGCGAACGTCAAATCAAAGGTTCCACGCAGTTTTGTATGTGTTTTTCGGGAAAAACGAATTTTCGGCAAAATCAAGTTTTTATAGAAGAGTCAAATCGACAAGCGGACTCCAGATTCTTATTCTACGTGCAATTGCGAGTTCGCTGATATATACATGTTTGGGGATTTTCAAATTAGTTTTCGGGAAAAACGCGTTTTTCGGAAGGGTGTGCGAGTCAAAAAATTGTCTGCGATCCGTTTTACTATGGAAAATTGCCCAACATTTTTCAAATTTGACCCAAACGGTATAAACGGCCTGAAAACCGGCTCATATTCACGAGTCAAACTTAATTTTGGTCCATAGAATCCATTTTTGCAGTCCGTTTGGCGCTATGTAGTCGCGTTTTCCAGTTATTTTCATTTTAATTGTTTTTTGCAAAATTTTGTCTGACTGCAGCTGCTGCTGTGAGTCTCTTCAGATGTTGCTCAAAAATGCAACTCCTGGGGTAATTTTAGATGGTGAATTCATTTCCGTCACCTAGAACACCGTCAGGTTACTGCAAACCTAACTTTCGAGCACCCCCTATTTGGTATGATATTTTAGCAATCTGTCTTTGACATCTTTGCTTGTTAAAAGAACACTGATTAACGCTTACGCCATCAAGTGAATCCAGCCTCATGTCTAACGTTATAGAGAAGCAAGTTCTTGCCCAAGGTATATCCTAATCTTCGCAAGTTTCGCTCTGAATACTAATTTGCGCAACAGCTAAAATCAGCTTCCTTCATAACTGGGATGATAAGATAAGCACATAAATCGACTCTAGAGTCTTCAATGACTCTAATAATACTTTGGTTACTCTTCTAGCTGAAAAGGTTGCAGCGTTATGACCGATCAAAGTTGACTGAAATTGCCAAAAATGGCCCATTTGACCATCAACTTTGACCGGCCATAACACTGCAACCTTTTTAGCTAGAACAGTAACCAAAGTATTATTAGAGTCATTGAAAACTCTAGAGTCGATTTATGTGCTTATCCTATCATCCCAGCTATGAAGGAAGCTGATTTAGATTAATGCGCAAATTAGTATTCAGAGCGAAACTTGCGCAGATTAGGATATACCTTGGGCAAGAACTTGCTTCTCTATAACGTTAGACATGAGGCCGGAGTCACTTGATGGCGTAAGCGTTAATCAGTGTTCTTTTAACAAGCAAAGATGTCAAAGACAGATTGCTAAAATATCATACCAAATAAGGGGTGCTCGAAAGTTAGGTTTGCAGTAACCTGACGGTGTTCTAGGTGACGGAAATGAATTCACCATCTAAAATTACCCCAGGAGTTGCATTTTTGAGCAACATCTGAAGAGACTCACAGCAGCAGCTCCAGTCAGACAAAATTTTGCAAAAAACAATTAAAATGAAAATAACTGGAAAACGCGACTACATAGCGCCAAACGGACTGCAAAAATGGATTCTATGGACCAAAATTAAGTTTGACTCGTGAATATGAGCCGGTTTTCAGGCCGTTTATACCGTTTGGGTCAAATTTGAAAAATGTTGGGCAATTTTCCATAGTAAAACGGATCGCAGACAATTTTTTGACTTGCACACCCTTCCGAAAAACGAGTTTTTTCCCGAAAACTAATTTGAAAATCCCCAAACATGTATATATCAGCGAACTTGCAATTGCACGTAGAATAAGAATCTGGAGTCCGCTTGTCGATTTGACTCTTCTATAAAAACTTGATTTTGCCGAAAATTGGTTTTTCCCGAAAAACACATGCAAAACTGCATGGAACCTTTGATTTGACGTTCGCATCTTGTAGCACTTGTAATTTGCTATCGATTGATATAAAAAAAGTTTGGGGTCTTGAAGAAAGTTTTTGAGAAAATCGCTTTTTTCTGCCACCGCCAATCATTTTTGCATGGACTTTAGTTTGGTTGGAGTCTAAATTACGGTTGGAAAGTCCGGGGTTAAAAAATAGGTACAGGTTCAAGATAAGTCAAACATCGAAATTCAGGTTCAAGTCCATCTTCTAAAAAACCTGGACAATATGTTCAGGTTCAAGTCCACTGATACTTCAAAAAACTGAAGAACTTTTGCGCTGCTTACAACTTTTCTGAGCTGTAAGCCTTTGTTCTGGCAGTGAAAAACATAGATCAGACTTAACAGGACAGTGTACTTTCGTTTTCTAACATTTTCAGTTGGAAAAATAGGTGTGAAACATTAAAATTTTGTGGAATCCAAGCGAAAATTTTACCAATTTTTCCTAAAAATTGCACTCAAAATTTGAACCTATTATTGATTGAGACCAGTAAAACGGAACAGGTTCAAGTCCGGCTGAAATAAAATAGGTTCAGGTTCAGGTTCAAGTCCACAAATTTCAGGTTAAAAACCTATCAATAGATCCAGGTTCAGTCGGACTTGCCAACAGTAGTTTAAATTCTCAAAAATTATGGGGTCTCATTCAGGTTCTATTCGATTCTGGGGTCTCTCACAAAGAGGGCACGAGGTTTCACTGTTTTAAACTCCAATGCTTGTGCGAAAAAACAGAATACTTCTTGACATTCGCAACGGCATGTACGTACCTACATATCTATAGGTCATCCACCAAAGGGGGTTGTGAGATTTACATCCGGTCAGGGGGACTGAGCCAAAATCGGGAAGGATTATTGAGTACTAAAAATCACAACAAAACTACTAATACGGGTCCAGACACAGCTAAAAGTCGCTGTTTTACAAGCAATTTTATCAATTTTCATGCCTGTAATTATTAAAAAATTGGCCCAAACATTGCGCTCCAAAAAATCGGAGGGGAAGTCCACTTGAGCTTCCGATCTGGTGGAGGTTGGCCATAGCTGGGCTGAGGCAACCCTCGAAACCGCCGTGTTACTGTATGAACATTCGCGACTGTATAAAGTCTGCTTATCTATGTACACCTTTGTCTACATATTTCTATATTTTTCATTGCTCCTGTTGTAATATTGAGCTTTTTAATAAACTAACGGCCATATTTCGAAATTTTTATAGTCGAAAATAATGAGAAATACTGTTATTTTGGGAATATTTTGAACCTACTTGTAATGAGGTCTACATACTGTAGCTAAAACAAATTGGTAAATGCATTAATGACCTTATTTCTGCCGGTTTATTTTAACTAAACTCTTAACTAAGTAACTCGATATTTTGTACTGACTTACTAAACTCAGACAGCGAACTTAGTTACTAACTTTTACTTACTAAATTAAAATTTGAAAAGTTGTAACTAACTTTTACTAACTAAATTCGGAAAAGTTTCATTCGGCATACTGTTGTGGCATATTGTTTGTGTATACACATACACATTTACCATACACAAAAATACACATTGTTTTTTCAATGTGTATACACATACACATACACATTGAAAATTCCAATACACATTACCATACACAAACACTACTCAAAATGTGTATTTTTGTGTATGTGTATTTGATCAGAAAAGTTGACAAAATTTCGATGTTTTTGCTGCAGTAATTTTACGGTAGATATCCTGATAAAGCCTTCAAATGGTCTAAGTAACTCGATTTCAAAGCTATCCAAGGTTTCAATCAACAGACATTGAGACACTTGATTTTCTTAGCATTTCTGGCTCAAAATCTACCAAAAAATTGCATTTTCAGTATAATACACATACACAAATATACACAAAAATACACATTGTTTTGTTGAATGTGTATACGCAAATTACCATAGACATTTGAAAGTAAATGTGTATACATACACATAGACATACACAAACGGAAAACCCATTACCAAACAACAGTAATTCGGCACAACACTGTTGGTAACGAAGGTAGTCAAACTTTGACTTTAACTACATACCTGTCTATTTGACTGCGATATCACAAAAGTATTAACTATGACTTTGACTGGTTGTCATAACAACACTACAGTACACCAGAGCAACTGGAAGGACCGCGACTGCTGGGAACTGATCCGTTTCAATGGGAAATTGACACTGGAGGAGATGGGACTGACATTCTCAGCAAACAGTTCCAAATGCCACACAATCCTTACTAGAGCCAATTTGCTGCTGGAATGAAATGTACATTTTAGTGTATGATTGTATACGGCGGGATTCTATCGGAAGCCCTGTAATTTTTCCTGAAAATCAAGTAACTACCGTAACGCGGTGCCTGCATTGCTTACGCCCTTGGTGAAAAAGCTGCCGAATATTTTGTACTCGGACAGTACCCCCCACATCGCAATTTCCGGTATATATTTACGCTTGGGCTCAGGTTTAGAATGAGCATTTAATTTAAGCATTAGTTCATGCTCTAATCGAGCTTTAAACCTGTGGTTACGCTCAAGTTAAACAAACCAGCCACCCTACCAAAGTGATATACTAATTGACGCAACTATGACCCATACCAGTCGGACGGTAAATTGACACTACAGTATCTATCTACTCAATAAATTCGCGTCGAAAACCGTAAACAAACAATTCAAATGAACAGGGCTTCCGATAGATTCCCGCCGTATAGTTTGTATTGTATATGTCGTAGGGAGAAACCGAATTCGGCGGATTCGGAATCTCCCTAGGGAGAAGTGAAATTCCGTCTCTCCCTCGGGTTTTAGCAGGCCGGCCGTTGGGTCCGTTTTCTTGATACGTGTATTTTTCGTTTTTTTTTCGAAAAAAAAACGGTTTTTTCCCTAGGGGCTCGGAAAAAACTCAAGCAAGTTTTTAGAGGAAATAGGCTCAGTAACTGGTTAAATTCGCTTCAAATGCTTTAAATTTAAGTTAATAGAAGCCTTACAAGTTGTATTTATGGCATAACTTAGCTGTTTTGGCGAAAAATACCGGTACCATTTCGGGCAACTTTCATTATTGTATTTTTGTTGTTATGGAATGTAATAGAAAACAGAGGACAGAGCAAGAAGGAAAAGAGCGCATGGAACAGAGCAGGTAAGGAGAAATTACCAGAGCAAAGAGAAACAGAACTGCAGAGAAAGACAGTTGGCTGAGAAATAGAGAGACGCACAACATAACATGTACAATGGTACAAGGAGACAGAAAGAATCCGGTAGTCCACTCCAGACATCGTATCAGTGGGCAAGCCAGAGAATTGATGTCAAGGAACAAGGCAGCCTCATTCCAGGAATTCGTTTGTCTGTTTAATCTAAAGATCTTTTCACTAATTGCCTATGATGTGAAAATTAAGGCGGAGTCGTAAAACGTAAAGGCCGGAAAAAAGGTGCCCGTGCACTAGAGATGTGCACATCTCTAGCATGGGGCGGATCACAAATCTTCCTAGGGAGTGGGGAATAGAGGTCAGATTCCCTAAAACCACAGGTAGAGATCGCGCATTCCACTTCTCCCTAGAGAGATTACGAATCCCCCTGAATTCGTTTCTCCCTACGACATATGTACATATACAGAGTTAGCCAAAAAAACAACCAAACAGATTTTTCGCTGTAGCAACTGCAAATCTCGACCGATTTTAATGAATCCTTTTTTTAATGAAAGACAAATAAATTCTTGCAAGGTTGCTGCCTACTGCTAAGGGCTATTAGAGGCTTTACTGGTGACACAGAAACTCGGTTTACTTCAACACTAAAGTTTGTTTGTTGTTTGTTTTATGAGTTTCACTGTCCTTTCGGACAGCTCAGGACACCCCTCGCTCTTTTCAGAGGCCTTCAATGGGGTAGCCCTGTCTACAAACAACCCTCCCCTTTGCTTCCATTGGGTGCAACGGCAGCGGTTCTCATTTACCTACTGGCCATCACCGGCTTTCGGCGGTCTGGGTTCGGCTTCACGTCGACCACTTCCAGTCGCTTCGACCGGTTTCGAACCCACAAACAACCGCTCACACGGATGCCGGAGCCGCCGTGACACACGAGATAGCGTAAACTATCCGTGGCGAAGACGCGACTAAGGGGGCGTGCAAAAATTACGTAATGGTATTTTTGCCCATTTTCGGACCCCCCCTCCCCCCTGATAATCGCCCGTAATAATTTCCTGACCCCCCTCCCCTAATTACGTAATAATTTGTCTACCCCCCGCGGAATTTCAAGTTTTTGAAGAGTTAGAGCCGAAAATTTTCCGTTCAATTCTATGTAAAATGACGTTCTTATTAAAATAGCATCTGTATACAGTAACAATTGATAGTTATCTTAGTTTTCTTTATTGATGAGCTAGCTACAACTACGTACATGTACGTATAGTCTTAGTTTTACATAGATAGAAGCCATAATTGGATGGCGTTTTGTTACTGACGGGGTGACGGATTGTATTGGAAGTGTTTTATACTGGGTTTTAGGGCTGCTTCAATATTGCTTGACTGATAATCGATAGTCATAAACCAGAGTTCGTGCGGAACTCGAAAGGTCAGGGAATTTGGTGTCCAGTCAGGGAAAAAATTGATAGCAGTAGAATCCTTTCTCACCCAAAGGGCCCTGTCAGAGCTTTGCACACCACCCTTTTGAAAATGGGACTTCTGACTTTCCACAACTACTACAGCTTAACAGAATGCCGGTTAAATGCGCTTTTCACAGCAAATTTTTAAAAATTCTGAGCCTTGGTAGAATGTTGTCACTCTGATTGGTCGGGGAAATTTGACTTTGTTCAGCGAATTTTGCTCGGAAGAAGCCGCACGAACCCTGTAAAAGATCGAGTCGATAAGTGTTATACCCTTATATACTCTTAATAAGATGTCAAAGGTCACTCTTGCCATTTAGCATTTGAAAAATTGGAAAGCCCTGACGTAAACGGTAGCTACCTTCTCTAATCTAAACGTTCATCTAAGTGAAATCGAGAAAATTTAAGCCCAATGGCTTCAAATCGAGACTACAAGTACATGTACTACACATCAACACAATTAAAATTATGGCCACTTTAGTGATTTCTGCACTTTAAAAAATTACGTAATGAAGTCGCCAACCCCCCCTCCCCCCACCGTAATGAATAGTAATCTTTTGGCGAACCCCCCCTCATGCCATTACGTAATTTTTGCACGCCCCTCAGGGCGGCTATAACTCGTGCCAGAACGCAGACCGGGTCAGAGTAGAATAATAAAAAGCAGGCACAACGGGTTAGCGTCACAATTTGGTCACCTTTTTCTGCCTTCTAGGCATACAAACACCAGACTGTTGGATTTAAACATACAAACCCAGACTGTTAGAAAAATTGAGCACCTGCAAGGGTTGGGACTGATATACAGCTACAAAAACTGTGAAAAAGCAAAACCCGAGATATACATTGTACATAAGGTCTGGATTCGGTAGAGGGCACCAAGCCTGGGTCTGGTTTGTAGCAAAACAACAAGCAATAAAAACCACTAAAAACCAGTCTTACCGGCTCTAGGTCCCACCATCCCTGGCGTAATCGACTGCTGCATGCCGGGAAACTGCTTGTAGGCAGGAACGACCAAACCAATCGGAACACTGTGGCATATCGAGTCCTGGACGCCTCCTCTCCCTCCGCCACTCGGGGCGGAACGCGCTTCGAGTGCAGAGTTGGCAGTGAGCCCTTCGCCACTCGGGGCGGAACGCGCTTCGAGTGCAGAGTTGGCAGTGAGCCCTTCGCCACTCGGGGCGGAACGCGCTTCGAGTGCAGAGTTGGCAGTGAGCCCTTCGCCACTTGGGGCGGAACGCGCTTCGAGTGCAGAGTTGGCAGTGAGCCCTTCGCCACTCGGGGCGGAACGCGCTTCGAGTGCAGAGTTGGCAGTGAGCCCTTCGCCACTCGGGGCGGAACGCGCTTCGAGTGCAGAGTTGGCAGTGAGCCCTTCGCCACTCGGGGTGGTACGCGCTTCTAGTGCAGTGTTGGCTGCGAGCCCGTCGCCACTCGGTGCGGACCGCGCTTCGAGTGCAGAGTGGGCTGTGCGCCCTTCGCCACTCGGGGCGGAACGCGCTTCGAGTGCAGAGTTGGCAGTGAGCCCTTCGCCACTCGGGGCGGAACGCGCTTCGAGTGCAGAGTTGGCAGTGAGCCCTTCGCCACTCGGGGCGGAACGCGCTGCGAGTGCAGAGTTGGCAGTGAGCCCTTCGCCACTCGGGGCGGAACGCGCTTGGAGTGCTGAGTTGGCAGTGAGCCCTTCGCCACTCGGGGCGGAACGCGCTTCGAGTGCAGAGTTGGCAGTGAGCCCTTCGCCACTCGGGGCGGAACGCGCTTCGAGTGCAGAGTTGGCAGTGAGCCCTTCGCCACTCGGGGCGGAACGCGCTTCGAGTGCAGAGTTGGCAGTGAGCCCTTCGCCACTCGGGGCGGAACGCGCTTCGAGTGCAGAGTTGGCAGTGAGCCCTTCACCACTCGGGGCGGAACGCGCTTCGAGTGCAGAGTTGGCAGTGAGCCCTTCGCCACTCGGGGCGGAACGCGCTTCGAGTGCAGAGTTGGCAGTGAGCCCTTCGCCACTCGGGGCGGAACGCGCTTCGAGTGCAGAGTTGGCAGTGAGCCCTTCGCCACTCGGGGCGGAACGCGCTTCGAGTGCAGAGTTGGCAGTGAGCCCTTCGCCACTCGGGGCGGAACGCGCTTCGAGTGCAGAGTTGGCAGTGAGCCCTTCACCACTCGGGGCGGAACGCGCTTCGAGTGCAGAGTTGGCAGTGAGCCCTTCGCCACTCGGGGCGGAACGCGCTTCGAGTGCAGAGTTGGCAGTGAGCCCTTCGCCACTCGGGGCGGAACGCGCTTCGAGTGCAGAGTTGGCAGTGAGCCCGTCGCCACTCGGGGCGGAACCAGCTAGGAGTGCAGAGTTGGCAGTGAGCCCTTCGCCACTCGGGGCGGAACGCGCTTCGAGTGCAGAGTTGGCAGTGAGCCCTTCGCCACTCGGGGCGGAACCTGCTCTGAGAGCAGACTGGGCAGTGAGCCCGCCGCCACTTGGGGGCGAAAAACCTGCTTCAAGCGCAGACCGGGCAGTGAGCCCGCCGCCACTCGGGGCGAAAAACCTGCTTCAAGCGCAGACCGGGCAGTGAGTCCGCCGCCACTCGGGGGCGAAAAACCTGCTTGAAGCGCAGACCGGGCAGTGAGCCCGCCGCCACTCGGGGCGAAAACCTGCTTCAAGCGCAGACCGGGCAGTGAGCCCGCCGCCACTCTGGGCGGACCGCGCTTCGAGCGCCCAGAACGCGAACGGGGTCAGGGTAGAATAATAAAAAGCAGACACAACGAGTTAGCTTCCCAATTTGGCCACATTTTTCTCTCTTATAGGCAGGAAAACACCAGAAGCAAAAATGACACCTGCAAGGGTTTGTACTGAAATACAGTGACAAAAACTGTTTATGGATTTCGGTAGAAGGCGCAGAGACAAGAGAAAAACTGGGTCTGTTTTGTAGCAAAACAATAAGCAATAAAAGCCACTAAAACGCTCCGGAAGGCTTGATACCAAGAAAAAGCTGACGTTTAAGTCGCAAAAGAATGGACCCCGTTCGTTCTGCACCAACTCACCCACCATTCAACATATCGCTGAATGACGTCACATCGCGGCCCGGCTTTGTGACAAAGGCTGCAGTGTCACCGACGATACGTATGCACGCTGCTGCACTGGAAACACTGGCTTTGTTCTCATCAAAAACTGCTGAACTTGTCAATAATGCTGAAACACTTAGCATAGCAGCCGAAGATGCAGTGGGTTTGCACAGTGGTTAGGTGACATGGTGCCCTCACAATGCCCAACTTGCAGCTGTACCAAGGGTCGCCTCGGCCCAAAAAAAAAAAAACCGCTGGACTTTTAACCGTATCTTGAGCACTTGAACATAGCAAGCCGACGAAATGGAATGCAGGAGGCCGAGACCAGGCTGCCTCGATAAACTACCGGGCTTATAGGTCAAACCAAGATAACTACAATAGGGGGCCGTGCAAAAATGACGTCATCGATTTTTGGACATTTTTCGACCCCCCCTCCCCCCTGGTCATCGGTTGTCATCATTTTCCAACCCCCCCCCCCCCTCTAAAATCGAAAAAATGACGTCACTTTTTTCCACCCCCCCCCCCCCGAGTTTGCAAAAATTTCTGCATTAAAATGAGGCAATTTTGGGACAGTAGTTCTTAGATTCTTCTACTAGTTATTCTTCTAAATTCCTCTAGATTTTCCCGTACCGGAGAGTGCTGCATAGGGTACCCCTCCAGATAGCGTACCCGGGGTACACTAACTGGCACTTAGTGCCGGATTGTGTACCCGGGGTACACTATTTGGAGACAGATTTTATGTCATGGGTGTCCAAAATTTCCAACATTACGGTAGATTTAAAGCAGGTCTACGTATATTTTTTCGAATTTTCAACCGTTTTTACTGATACAAACCTCACAAGAATGGAAACTTTGACCAACCACTCTCATTTTCATGGCAGAAACAGTAATCTCGTTTGGAAAATTGCATTTTTGCTCAAAAATCGTGAAAACAAGCAGTTTAACAGGATTTGGCTAAGTGCCAGTTAGTGTACCGGGTACACTAACTGGATCTGATTTTTGTTGCGGAAAATGCTAAGTGCTGGTTAGTGTACCCGGGTACCAAATGCAGCACTCTCCGGTATTTAGAAACAGTTTGTTTTAATTGTCATTGCACGAGAAAGTGGGCCATGAGGAAGCAAAGAATTGAATGAGATTGTTGAAAATTTACATCTAGATGTAGTTTTGATAGAAAAGAACGAATTTGAAGTCCGTTTTGCCCTAGCTCTCTTTTTTCGTCTGATATAGAACCATGTACCTTCCAGAGTATGACAAAACTCAATGTTGCTAAACTTAAAATTTAGATACTGAACCATATGTAAAAATACACGCTGAATCTCGTGGTGACATTCATTTTTTTGTTTAAAATCGAAAATTCAATTTTTGGACTCTGAAATTTTTAAA
>JASANB010000484.1:0-57865 GCA_030248155.1 Sabatieria punctata | reverse complement strand
TGAGGAGGTTGCAGAACGACCGTTTAGCGAACTGGTTCGTAAACTCTATGTTTTCCTTTTGGTTTCAAAGCGTTAATTTTCTGTTTAAGTTTCGGGTTCGCTTCGCGCAAGGACATAGTTCTCTTCACCTTGGGAGTTATTCTGTCCATTTTGAAAGGAGTAGGAATATCGTTCGAAGCGGTATTGTTCGGCAAAGTGTCCGGTGTAATAATTGGATCGGAGCCGTCAATTAATCTCACCGAAGCCTGGGAGCAGATGTTCTACGGCAATTATTCAGACGGACGCCACGCCCCTCTGCCACACCCAGGTGTAGACGAATTCAGGGAAATGTGAATGAGATCTGTTTGCTTTATATCTACGTGGGAGTGACCATTTTCGTACTGTCCTGTGCTGAGGTAGGTATGGATAGGTTTTTATCTAGTCTAGTCAGGTAGTTCGTTCAGGATGTACTGTTGGATGACGTCATGTGAAAATCAGATCTATCGAATCAGAAAGAAACTGCTTGAATCAGTGCTGCGACAGGAGGTGGCTTGGTTGGCTCAAACCCCTACCGGAACACTGACCGCCAAACTGTCCGAGTTAGTCTACACACATTTTATTCTATCTACTTTCAGTGTCATACCTGCATATGCCATACATGCGCGACAAGGTCGTTTGTGGTTTGTTCTCTCCAACCGCTAAGACTGAACCCCACATATCCAGTACCCTTCTAATCTTTTTGGTCATTTTTTTGCAATTTATTATAATTTCAGCCCTAAGTACTTTGCGTAGTTTTCGACTCCACACTCAACAGGCGGGGCTCAAACCCTAACCCGTTCGTTATGTAGTAGTAAGTACAGTACACTACAGATATTAGGGAATCTTCCCCTACCGGCACCGGTTAGATTTTCGAGACTCGTCTGAACATACGTATGTGGCCGGAGAAATCAGGTGGGAGAGGCCCGAAATTATCTCGATTTCAAAGCCGATTTTACAAAAAAAATCATCGCTAATTTTCTCTGAGGTAAGGGGCCTTGACGGCCGAGGGAGGGGTGTTGGCCGGCGAGAGGGGGTTAAGGCCCCCATTTTGGGCCAGACCAGGTCCATGTATTTTTGGAAACCCCAACCTCCGAAAACTTTACTGGAGAAGCAAAGTTTTGATAGCCGTTTTTGTAATGTTTTACAAATTCAAAAGACTAATTGCAAGTTAAGCCATTTTTGTACCTAGTATGTATAGTATGTGAGCTGAAGCAGATATACGTATTTTGAGCGACTTTTACGCTGCAACCCTGAAATTTTTTCTCAGTCTTCCAATGAGTTATACGTAGAGCACTTAAAACATAAACATAACAGGTTTGTTTAGCAACCTGGAGCGACTGCGTGAAGGCATTGGCGACAAATTAGCTTATCGATATGTCTGTGCGCTCAATTTTTCGGCGGTCTCCACTCCCCATCAGGATTTATTTTTGTCCTTGTTGACTCTTCTAATGGTGCAACATCGTTCAGCTGCTTGAGAAGACGGCTAGGAAGCAGCAGGACTTCTACTCGAATGCTTCGGCGGCTGCCGAGGAGTGCTTCAACTGCATTCGAACCGTGATCGCATTCAATGGCCAGCAAAGAGAGATGAGAAGGTAGTAGGTGAGTGTTGTTGTGTCAGAAGATCAGATTGTTATGACAGATACGCGGCAGAGTTAGATGGAGGACGTGCGGCCGGGATCAAGAAAGCTGTATACGAAGGGCTGTCCTCTGGAATTCCGTTGGCAATCGTCTATAGTTCGTATGGACTTGCCTTTTGGTATGGCGCCACTCTTATAGCCGGAGGAAGTGTCGACCGTGGAACTGTCTTTATCGTATGTACAGTACTTTTTGGCTAGCCCTAGGGCGCCATTATGCACCCTGTTGTAGGTGTTTTTCGCGGTTCTCTTTGGTTCTGGTGCCATTGCCGGGGCAGCGCAGCCGTTCTACATGGTCAACACGGCCAAAGGAGCTGCTGCGGCTCTCATAGACATTTTGGAAAGAGTAAATTTTTATTACTTTGATTTGATTCACCGGACCTTCTCACGAAACATTTCATCCCTTTCGAAAAGAGTTACTTCTAGTTCAACAAAATTGTCATATAATTTTAAATGAAGAACATAATAAGACAAGATATAACTAATACAAGCAAGTCACGAGCGAACACATCAAATGCTTAAACTAATGTACTGATATTGAATGTTTGAAGCATCATATATTTCAGACTCCTATGATTGATGCATATTCAATGGAAGGTACGACCGTAACTGAGCCAACGGGTCGAATTGAGTTGTCAAATGTTTCATTTGAATATCCTTTACGACCTGGAGTAAAGGTACGCTCCACACTGTACGTTCTGATAAATGTTTGGACAAATTTACTTTGTAGGTGTTGAATGGTGTCTCTTTTGCTGTGGAACCTGGTGAAACTGTGGCTTTGGTGGGTGCCAGTGGATGTGGCAAGAGTACGATTATCAACCTCCTGCTAAGATACTATGACATCTCAGAGGGTCAGGTGAGCCTATATCACAATCCACAGTCTCTCTCTTTCTCTCTCTCTCTCTTGCGGCAAATCATAGTCAGTTTTACTATGGTGATGACATCATCGTTAACATCGTCATTGTTGTTGTGGTTGCTATTGTTCATCATCGTCATCGTGGTTACTTTCGCTGATTGTCATAGTTGTCTGTCATCATCACTGTCATTATTTTTATCATCGTCATTGCCATTGTCATCGTAATCATCATTGTTGTTGTCATCGTCATCATCATCATTGTCATCATCGTCATCACTCATCGTCATTGACTTGACATCATAATAATAATTGTTGTTGTCATTGACATCATTGTTGGCGTCATTGTTATTGTTGGTGTTGTTGTCGTATCATAATAATAATAATAATCAATCAGTCAATCAAACTCTTAGCGCTGATAAGATCAATGGCAATTTCCTATTGTGTCAGTGAAAACAACAGCAACAACAATAGAAGAACAGTGACAATGACACTGAAAACAATAGCACTACTTATATCCAGTTTCAGCTCACAATCGATGGCGCAAATGTTTCGGACCTCAATCTAAACTTCCTGCGCAACCTGATTGGCGTTGTATCCCAAGAGCCGGTCCTGTTCGACATCTCAATCAGAGACAACATTCTGCTGGGTCAAAGCGCCGAAGGAATCAGTCAGGCTCAAATCGTTGAAGCCTGCAAGCAGTCCAACGCTCACAATTTCATCAAGGATCTGCCTCTAGTTAGACACGTCTGCAAACTGCTTCAGGCTGACTGACTGAAAGTTTCAGGGCTATGATCAAATCGGTCAGTTGTCAGGCGGTCAGAAGCAACGAGTGGCGATAGCCAGAGCATTACTGAGAGATCCGAAAATCCTGCTTCTGGATGAGGCCACATCTGCACTTGATGCCGAGAGTGAGTACTTGGTTCAGGAGGCTTTAGAACAGGTACAGTAGCTGCGTTTCTCATTAGGGGCCGTCCATAAACTACGACGTTCAGAGAGGGGGTGGGGGTACCCCGAAAAACGTCGCTGAACGTCGCAGGGGGGGGGGGGGTTGAGGCAAAACGTTGACGTTTTTCTGGCCTTTTTTGGCAAGATTTAACGATTGCAGAACAAACAAGAAGGGATAGAAAGTCAAACGTTTTTGACACATTTTATAGTTTTACAGCATCACCTCATGCTACAGTATGTTAGCGTGATTTCTAAAATTGAAAGACGAATCTGTCCGACGTGTGGACTGTATTTCCCTTCAATCAAAGCTGTCGGGCGTCATAAAGCTGCTTTACACAACCGAACGAAAGTTTCTGTTGAGATAGAAATTGAATCTGAGTCTGACTTGGATTCATCAGACTTGTCGGTGCCCTCTGATGCTGCTGAGGAACCGATGCACATCTTGACTCAGGAAGAACTGCATGAATCTCAAAACATTTTTGAGCTATTTCAATGAATCATTGTTTCCCCCACATGCACAAGTGGATTGCTGCCTAGTACTGCTGTTTCAAGATTTGTTGTGGTGCCGACTGTTACTAAATATGTGCACAGATTTTTCTATTGTACCATTGCATTTATGCAGTCAGAAGCAGCTGTAGATTCTGAACGAAAATTATATTTCGGGGGGGGGGGGTGTGCCTCCAAAACGTTGTATTTTTAAGGGGGGTCGTGACGAAAACGTCGCAGAACGTCGGAGGGGGGGTGGGGGTCCAAAATTTTGAAATTTTGAACGTAGTTTATGGACGGCCCCTTAAGTAAAATGGTTACCGTAGATTGTTTCGTTCCAGGCATCCAAAGGCAGAACAACAATAGTGATTGCACACAGACTATCGACAATCCGCAATGCCAACAGAATCATAGTACTTGACAAAGGAGTGATCAAGGAAGTGGGCTGTCATGAAGATCTAATGGAACTGGAAGGTCTCTACTGCAGCATGGTCAATTCTCAGCAATTCGTTGAAGCAGTGCATGAAACGGCTTTCACTTCTGCATTCAGTAGTTCAGAAGAAATTGGAGGCATGAGAACTGCACCTGGTTAAAATGCTCTTTTTACTGTTGTCTTACGACATTTGAGTGACTGTTTAGAGAGTCCTGCCGCCTCACCAGCATTGCAGCGCAGAAAGCGCAAACTGAGCACAATGTCTGGACAGAGTTTCTCTAATCGGCGCAGAGCTCTGTCCTTCAATCTGCGACCGTCTTACTCTGGTCTATCCTTAGTATCGAGAGAGGACAGTGTCTCATCAAAGTGGGAACCAATGTTGAGGCAGTCATCGGCAATCAAAGCAGAGTCAGAAGAGGAGCGTCTTCAGCGAGAGTTGATAGAAGAGCGGGCAGATCGGTCGTCTCTCCTGGAACTGATCAAATTCAGTCGCCCGGAGTGGCCTTGGCTTTTGGCCGGGACATTGTTTGCTTGTCTAGAAGCACTGGCAATGCCCCTGTTTGGAATTATTTTCAACTTGATCATTCAGGCAAATTGAACAGAAGCTGCTGTTCTGTGAATCTGCTGATACCAATGAGTTTCAGATTTACTCTATAAACCGGCCGGGCTTGATGGTCTCTTCGGCTGCATATGGGGCCTACTTTTGTGTTGGATTCGGAGTTTGTTATGGATTGGTGTTCGGAATTCAGGTAAGAATGCTCTACTGTGAATAGGCTAAATACTAATGTATTTAGTATGGACTCCTTTATATATGTGGGGAGAAGATAACGAATCGGTTGAGGAAAAGTGTCTTTACAACTTACTTGAGACAGGACATGACCTACTTTGACGATCCATCTCATTCTACTGGGAAATTAGCAACCCGGTTGGCTACAGATGCACCTAACGTCAAAGCGGTAGAGCTTGTAGTGCTGACTCTGACTGAATGCAAAGGTCTGCACAGATAACTACAGTGTAGCGATCAGTACATTACAGTGCAGTACTCTGAAACATTGTGCTCAGTCAGTGCAGTAATGCGCAGTTCAGTCAAGTACGCTGTTGTACAGTGCGAGCAATACAGTACAGTCTGCCTTAGTCGGCCCAGGGTCTCAGGTATTGGGATTGGGTATTGGGTTTTTCAGGTATTGTTCGCACTCTACTCACAATCATTTGTTTTCAGTTACAGTCATGTTTTATACAGTGTCATACTGTTCAAGGGAATCGACAACTCAAGTTGTTTGTTGGAAGGCCTAATCACTGTGCTGTTTGGCTCGATCATCAGTTTGATCATCGGGTGGCAGTTGGCTTGGCTGGTCATCCTTCTCGTCCCGCTCAGTCTGGCAGGAGGAGCTCTGGAACTGCGAGTTAGGAGGAACTACGCTCAGAAAGACTCTAGTCTTATGGAAGAGGCTGGACGGGTTTGTTTTCTTACAGTGTCTTTTTTCACTCAAAATATTTAAGCTTCCGATTTGTTCTTTCAGTTAGTGTCCGATGCCATAGACAAAGTGCGGACAGTTCAATCACTGACTGCCGAACGTCAATTCTATGACAAATTCTGCCACCTACTACGTGTGCCGTTTCGCAACGCCCTCAAACAGGCCCACATTCACGCAGTGGCCGTGGCTTATTCTTTTTCCATCATCTTCTTCACAGACGCCGCCACCTTTTTCTTCGGCGCCTGGCTTGTCAAGATGAACGTCATGACTCCGCTCAAAATCATGCTGTATTGCGCTTTTTCATTACCGGCCCTTGCCCCCACTTATTTTGTTTATTCAAAACCTCAACCTAAGCATTAACCTAAGCATTAACCTAAGCCTAAGCATAAGCTTCTCTATAAAGCCTGAAAACACAAGCTGGAATACACTTCCGGAGTGATGGTAGTTACAATGTAGTTTCCTATGGTCTTGTTTTGATTTGTTCACCCTGATTCAGGTTGATTTAGCGTGATGATGCCAGTGGTGTTCGCCAGTCTCAGTCTAGCCGGTTGTGCGACCTATTTTCCGGAGTACTTCAAGAACAGAGTGGCGGCCGGGCTGATTTTCAATATTCTGCGCACCCAACCGCGCATAGACAACATGTGCAGGACTGGCCTTAGACCTGTCAGTTAACTCTACGATTGCCTTTTAAGCAAAACCGGTAACTTGCAGACTTTGAAAGGGAAGCTGAACTTCAAAGCCGTCCATTTCTGCTATCCGACCAGACAACAGATCGCAGTCTTGAATGGCATGAACTTCAAGCTGAAAAACGGACAGACAATGGCTCTGGTGGGACCCAGCGGCTGTGGCAAAAGTACTGTAGTCAGTCTTTTGGAGAGATTCTACGAGCCGAGTAGAGGAGAAATCGTAAGAAACGATTCCACTATCTTACGCGCTCAGTTGCCAGAGGACTTGTTTTAGCAAGTGGACGGTATAAATATAGGAGCGTTCAATCCGTCCTATCTTCGTCAGTGCATTGCGCTAGTCAGTCAGGAACCGGTGCTATTCAATTGTAGCATTCACGAAAATATTCTCTACGGATTGGAGCATGCTGTGCCGTTCGATAGAGTCGAAGAAGCCTCCAAAGCTGCCAATATCCACCAATTCATTGTTAATTTACCTCAGGTTTGGTACTTTTACTGCCTTAGTTTGGGTACTGCAGTGCATGTACCTACTACACACATGCGTACAGTACCAGTGCTGGCATACATGTAACAGGGGGGGGGTCTGGGGGGGGGGTCTGCCCCCCACCCGAAATAGGCCAGCCCCCCCCCCCCCCCCGGGGGGGCCCCCCCCCCCCCCCCCCCCCGAGACGATTTCACCGACCCCCCCCCCCCTCCGATTTTTCTGGCAAGTAAATTTTCGAGCAAATTTTTGCAATTTTTTACAATTTCACACACAAAAATTGCCAAAATCGCCTGCAAAACAGCACTTTTTAGCTGTATTTCAGCCCAAATTAGCGATTTTTGGCAATTTTTAGCCAAAAAATTGCGATTTTTTTGATTTTTGAGCGTTTTTTAGTGCCCACCCCCCTCCCCCAAAATTTTGGCTCAGACCCCCCCCCCGGCGGCGGGAGACCCCCCCCCCCCCCAACCCCCCTCCCCCCATCGGCGGATGACCTGTTACATGTATGAGTGCTGGTTAGTATCAATACTCACCCATGTCAGGTATCACTCATGTAAGGTGTGTTCACACTTGTGCAGAAATAATCGCCCGGCCACTTTTCTGTAGAGCGACACGTTTGTATAATATACGCACCAGAACGCCGCTTGACATCTTCGTTGGTGCATACAAATTTGTATATTACAATCTTGTCGCCCTACGGAAAAGTCGTCGGGCGTTTTTTTCTGCACAAGTATGAATGAATCTGCTTCCAGACGCCGGGCGATTTTCACACTCTTCCGATTTCGGGGACGTAAGTTTTTAGCCGGTTTTTTTTTTGCAAATTTCACAATTTCAGACACGAAAATAGCGAAAAATTACATGCAAAAAGGAGTTTTAGCTGTATTTTAGTCTAGATCAACGTTTTTACGATTTTGGTTATTTTTTCGATTTTTGGGACTTTACCCCCGGAATTTACGTTCAGTCCCCCGCACTGGCGCGACCACTACAACCGCGCCCCGCTCACACGGACAACCTGTTACATTACATGTACAGTGTGGGCCATTTATCTATAATCGGTTTGGTCTTGCTGCATTTTCTGTATTCGTCACTCAACTACATAGGCTGAAATTTTAACATAACATATGTACGCAAAATCACAAATTTTACTATCAAAAAATTTTGGCCAAGTCTGTCATTTTAACCGCTAGTTACGTATATATTCACTCCCACGTGTCCCATGTCCACCATCACACGTCGACGTCATACATAGTAACGGTCGACACGTAAAAGAGCTTTACTAGTGGTTGAAGTGACAGACTTGGCTAAAAATTTTTTACAGTAAAAATGCTGAAGTTGTGTACATGTTATGTTAAAATTTCAGCCAAATTGAGTGACAAATACAAAAAATACAGTAAGACCAACCCCGGATAGGTAAGTGGTCCATTCGCCCTGTACATGTATGTCAAGTAGTGGCTAAGAAAAAATATGATTCTAACGGAAACATAATACAAAGTTTAGGGTTACAATACGGTGGTAGGAGAAAAAGGGGTTCAGTTATCAGGCGGTCAAAAGCAACGTATTGCCATAGCTCGCGCATTAGTGCGCGAACCAAAGATACTCCTGCTCGATGAAGCTACCTCAGCCCTGGATAGAGAGAGTGAACAGGTACAGTATTTTCTATTATTAGTGTGTGAGATAAGCGGCAGTTTCAGGTGGTGCAAGAAGCTCTGGACAATGCCCGGAAAGGAAGAACGTGTATCGTAATCGCTCACAGACTTTCGACTATCCAGGGAGCAGATACGATTGCCGTCTGTCAAGGTGGCAAAGTTATAGAGCAGGGTACGGTGCTCTGTTGATGATTTGGCTGTGTATGTAAGTTAAGACTTTGTAGGTTCCCACCCAGAGTTGATGCAGAACCAAGCAGTTTATTACAATTTGTTCAAGAAGCAGAATCTGAGTGATTGATTGAAAACCAATTTTATATCAGACTTCTTTTTGCCGCTCGTGCCATACTTATCGGATTTTTAAGGTTTACACAGAAAGCCGACAAATCAAGCAAACAAGCAAAATAAATTAGTAATTTAACGTCAGATTAAAGTACTGTAACACGATAACAACAAAATTTTGCACTACTACATAGATAGGTATGCGTAGATACAGTTGTAGATGTACATTGTATTGTGCAGTCAATATTTTGAAGTTACTTAGCATGTTTCATGAAATCAATAAGTTTTATTACAGTCAATACTTAACGCCATTTATGGCATATGGTACCACTACCATATATGGTACGAAATCTGAACAGAGTGGTACCAGTTCGAAGGTAGGGGTACCGTATGGTGCCGGTACCACCACAGGCCCCGAACGTGGGGGTAACATTTATGGTACCGGCACCATACTGTATATGGTATCGGTGCCATAAACGGCGTTAAGTGCCTTACTCTATCAGGGGCAATCTCCTATCGTTACCTTTCCAGTAACAACTTTTAAATAGAACGGGCTTAGAATGATATGCAGATGTACGCTAGATCTAGGCTTCGTGGAGAGACTAGGCTACGTACTAGTTTCGGCGTAGGCTGAGTGTTTGGCTTTCGTTCAAGCTGAGACTTATAAGGCAGAGGTTCAAACTTTTATTCTTAGGCTTGGAAAGACCGAACTGGGCACAAACCTCGATACAATGAGCGGCTTATTTATATATTTGTAGTTCCGTTTACGCATACGTACGGGCTTGCTTATCGCACCCAATATCTATTCTTGCTACTACGTACCTACTGTACGTTTGCGCAGGTGTGTGGTGTTTGGAAAACGTTCGCCAGCGACTAGCATACAATAGTCTGTTTTATGTAGAATGATCGTAAAATTTACCCAATGCATTAGCTACTAAGCTGCAGTATAGGAGTATCAGCATGAGCGGCACAATCACATTACAATGCCGCGGCTCTGTAAACGGATAAAACCAGACCGGCATGGGTTTGTCATCAATTTGACGTGCTACTGCCTCACGTCGTTGTAAACAAACTTGTACATCCCAGTTCGCTCTATTACGATTGCTCACTTGCTGCAACCATCTGTGTCCATTGACCAGCAGTTTTTGCTGGCTGCAGAATGTCAACTGACCAACTAGACTTACTCAGAGATGCTCAGACCGATTACGGCACACAGACCGAAGAGAATAAACGGTAAGCAATTATGATTTTTCCATCCAATTACTTTGACCGCGGCAGCTCCGTTAATTCCGTTCGTAACTGCCTTTTTGTGTTGTTAGTCGGTAAGCCTGAGAACGAGCCAATAGGTGTGTCGATGATCTCTCTATAAGCCCCCTACTTAAAAAGATTTCTGGCTCATTCTCCCCCACCAGCCGAAGCGTCATGCCATTTTTTAAACTTGTTCTCTTATGCCTAATCCTAAGCCTGAAACAAGGCTTAAAGATACAAATTTTCGCCAAATGACCTGGAATTGGGAGAATATCTGCTAAAGTTCGGGGTATAATGTGTTAAAATTTCATGCATTTGACATTGGGATAGTCTCGAGAAAATAAGGATTCCCCTGAAGAACTGGAAAAAACTGATCCAATTCCAGGTCGTTTGGAGAAATTTGCAGAAATTACAGCAAAAAGAAATGTGTCCATTTTTTAGACGACTTGTACATACGTACATGTAGGTACGGTGTAGGCTAGGTTGAGATAACAAGCAGCATTAGTCACCTACTTTACAACAACTAAGCAAGTGTACGTACGTCACGTCACTGCTTTCATAAAAAAATATTGTCATAGTGACTCAAAATTTCATCGAAAAATAACACTACAAAATCGTGCTAATAAATGACACAAATTTGGTTCAGCCAGATCGTTAGCAAGTTAGCTAGGCAGTGTGTGTGTTTGCTAGCATTTGCCGGCGGGGCGGGGCGCGTCTGTCTAGAGCGCAGACTCGTTCTATCGATTTTCTGGTGGTTTGTCTGCCAACGAAGCAAAGGGAAAGCCAGGCTACGTAGTGTGCGTGAGCAGTGTAAATAGCGCCTTCTGGTAGCCGTTGGCTCTGTGTTGGCTTAATGGTGGACGACAGTTACAGGGTTGCTGTTGATGATAGCAACCAAAAAATTATTAAGGAACAGGAAACGCTGCTGTCTATAGACAGGTAATGTACCTACCTACTTTTTGTAGCTATTTTTAGATAGGGCTAATGTTTTTATAAGATTTTCGGCAAAACTGACTTTTAGGCCAGATTTTAACCGGTCGTGCTATAAAGCTGAGCTCTTCAGATACTTAAGTCCATACAAAGATTGGTTAATCTGTAAAATTTGGGAAAGATCGATGGAGGGTTCGTGAGATATTTACGTTTAAAATTGACGCCGGAAAATTTGGGTCCGTTGATTACGGAAGTACATATCTCGAGGCTATGTAAGACTAGCAGGCTTGGACTTGGCCAACACAAAGTCTTAACAAATTATAATAGTCGTGCGAAAAAACTTTTCATTCGGTTGAAAATTGACAGAATGGCGGCCATTTTAAATTATTCAGAAAACTTGAAAAAAGGTCAGGCGGTCTTTCGAAAAACTAAATTGGCTTAAATTTTAATATCTTAGTGTAAGTCCCTACTCTAGCGCGTGGGGTGATGAACCCATGCATTGTAGCATTTCCATCGATTGCGCCCGAGTTGGCTGAAACAAAGTTTTAGATGAAAAACCGAGTATTTTGCGTAAAAGTTTCATTGCAGAAATGTATTCAAATCAAATGCGTAAAGGAACGAATTATGTGGAGGAACAAAGTGAACGAATTGTTTTTACAACTAACTGCATAGCAGCCATGAAAAATTAATGTAGATTGCGGTTTATTTATGTAGAGAACCGTGCAAAGCCGCTATTGTGTGGCAGGTGTAACAAAAAAATCTATAATCTCACTGTGGCTGTGACCTGAGGCCCCTAGTCTAGTGCGAACGGCTGCCTCTGGTAAACAAGGAGGGCTGCCTTTGCTGTGCCGGTTGTAATAATAGCCTCGCATGGCACTCTGCTGTCCGCAACTAACTGCCTCTATTGGCGGTTGTGCCTCACGCGAGGATGGCTTGCCCCCGATTTGCGCCAAAACCGGCCTCACAGAACCGATTTCTATGTAGTACGATATGTGCTTGTGCGCTTGTAAACAGATAAGTTTGATTAGAAGTCGCTGGCGGTTAGAAATGTGGAGCGTAGTTGACAAAAATCTGCCCTGTGGACCGGTTCTGACCAGTTATAGACTGTGTACGGTGCGCGGTGTTTTGTCTGCGTTTGTGTCTGTTACTTGCTCTAGGTCATACAGCGCTGTTGGTGCCACGTATTAACCCAGTCAGATTGATTGTATACTTCATTTCATTTCAGAAAACATACTTGCTAAGCAATGCTGCGGCGCCTTTGTTAGTTGGTCGTGGTTTTACGCTGTATTGTAATTTGGGATGCGATGCAACCGAAGTTCGGTATTATTCGGTTTAAACCGAATAATTTGATTACTAGTGCTATTCGAATTCTGTATATTTTAAATATAATAATACCGAATAGCACTAAACAGGGCAAAATTGACGAATTTTAGCTACTCTTATAGATTTTTAAAATTAGATCAAATTCTAAATGTCGAATATTTTTGTATATTATTCATGCAAAAATTGCTAACAAGCATACATGTAACAGGAGGTCCGACGGGTCTGCCCCCAACCCTACTTAGGTCAGACCCCCCAGGATGGGGAAAGATTTCCTGGCAAGTAATTTTTTGAGCAGATTTTTGTGATTTTTTACAATTTCAGACAAAAAATGTCAAAATCGCCTGTAAACCAGCACTTTTTAGCTGTATTTCAGCCTAAATTAGCGATTTTTGACGATTTTTAGCCGACGAATTGCGATTTTTTGCGATTTTTGAACGTTTTTTGGTGCCAAACCTCTCCCTAGAATTTGAGCTCAGACCATCCCCGGCCGGGCGAGCACCAAACTCCGCAAACCACCCCTTCGGCGGCGGATAACCTATTAAATAAATGTCTCCCAACGAAGTCAACTAAATACTCTTACAAGTGCGTTTTTATGACAAATTTCGGAGAAATAGCAATTTTTTAAGTAATTTTTACTTTATTACTATACCTGGCTTCCGGTTTGCAATATATGTAGATGTGGATGAGATTGTAATATGTTTTAAATGGTCCAAAATTTGCTTCCCAAAAATCTTAGGGGCCCTGAAAAATCGTCTAAGTGGTTTTACCCTCGTCGACAGACCAGTCAGGTAACCCCCCAGAGTCTGGGTAGTCAAAATCGGAAAATTTGGAAAATTTGCCCAGACCCTTAGGTACAGTACAATTTGAACAGTACAGTATGTGTTTTCTAACACACTGTTTAAACTCGTACAGTACATTGTAGTATGCTAAAACATCAGAGTTACATTTTAGCACTTAGTGAACTTGATCACTTATCCTAGTGCTTTTGAAAGTTTGAACTCTCACAAAACCAATGAGTTGAATTATAAAAAATATTATTTGCGTCTACCTTGCGCGCTGCCATTCTTACGTAGGAAGAAACTCCGCGATTATTGGAAGTAGCGTTAGAAATTTCTAAAACTTCTGATTAAGTACAAATGTTTCAGGACAGCCATGTCTTCTCCGAAACTGAGACAACTATGGGCTCTGCTGTGGAAATGCTTTATCACCTTAAAAGTGCACTACGTGTTCGCCACCCTCATGGTCATTGTACCGGTAGCTCTGTCGGTGCTACTGTTTGTTTACGTGGGAAGCAAAGACATCAGAGTGGCCCCTTGCAACTACGAATCGGGGGTCTTCCCACCCGGCAAGGTTCCCTACGTTTTGGCGTCACTGGCCTGCGACCAACCAGACCACTGCGGCAGTAAAGCATCCTATACCCCGAGCTACGAATTGTTTGAAGGAATTTTGACTCGAAACCGGACTGTTCTGTGCGACTCTGTTAAGCCGTTCTCTCAGCAGAGATGCAATAGAACTAAGATTGGCGATTATGCAGAGCTGTCCACCGATGACTTGGTTTTCCATGGACATCTGCTCTTCTTCCCCAAGAACGGCGAAAACCGGGCCTTTATGGACGCTTTGGGGAAGGAGACCGATCGCCAGTTGAAGTTGATCGACAATCCAGATCAGCCATACAAATCTGGACCTTTCAAGGTTCTCTACGAGACGGTCAAGGATGTGTACTTACTCAAGAAATGCTTCGAACCTTTGAGTCAGAGGTGACGATAGAGTTGTAAAAAAAAATTTTTTTTTTGAAAGCCAAAAAAAAAGCTTTTTTTATGAAAATTTTTCATTTCGAAATTTTTTTTTTCAAAATTTTTTCCTAACATGAAATATAGCTTGTAGGAGATGCAAGGATGCATCAGAAGCAACTTTAAATACAAAAGCTGATACTTTGGTTCAAACATAGTGTTACAGCCTGAGAGTCGATATTCTACCTGCAGCATTGCTCACAGAGTGGCTGCTGCCCTTCAAAACCTATTTTTAGGCTTAGAATAGGCAAGAAATTGATAGAACTGCACTGCTAATGTATATCTGAGGCTAAATTCAGCGATTTTCCCCCAAAATTTCCATACTGTGAATAAAATAAAAAATTTTCGAAATGGGCCTTCAAAAAAAAAAGCTTTTTTTTTTAAAAAAAAGCCTTTTTTTTTAAAAAAAAGAGCCTAACAACACTAGGTGACGATTGAAAAAACGATAGAGCCGCTAATTGAGTACGGGATTGATTTTTAGAATGAAAGGATTTGATGATCAGGAAACTGCGGTTAACCATTCGAGACATATGAACCTTTCTCAACAGCCACCTTGGGCAGTAATTGAACTGCGAAACGTTGGCAAGAATTTTAGGTAAGCGTGGGTACGCTTTTTATTGAACTAATAACTGATGAGTTAGTGTACGTAGGAGTTTGGGGCCGTCCATAAACGACGTCGTTCCAGAGGGGGGAGGGGGGTCTGCTGAAATGCGACGATAGACGACGCACTAGGAGACGACGTCGCTTTTTTCGGAATTTTAGAATACCTGAATTGCATTATTTTCGATTTATGCACATTCTGTCAAACGTTTCTACATACAGAAAAGCTTCCCAGAGTGGTTGTAGGGATTTATTCAATTGATTGCGCTGCATGGTAACAAGAAAACGTTACAGTACAGTATGTACTGCCCTTTTATCGGGGGGGGGGGGTAAACTGAAAGCGACGTCGCCGTAGGGGGGTTCCCCAAGAAACGACGCAACGCGATTTTGGGGGAGGTGGGTCCGAAAAATGGGGATTTTGGAACGACGTCGTTTATGGACGGCCCCTTTGTGGTCTGAATCAAAACGTTAGTTAAAAATGGCTCAGCTAAAGTGAGTCTTTTTCCCGAGCTTTGCTAATCCAGCTTTTTTCAGCTACAAAATCATCGCCCATACGGACAAACGCCAGTCAGATGCTGTCTTGTTTCTGCAGACTCTAGTCGAATCTACGGTCATCAAGCAGCTCAGCGGACAGTCTCCCGCATACCAGATTGCCGTGAAGAAGTTGCCCAAGCGCGGCGGCAAGAACCCGATCGTGTTAGGAGGCGTGAGTCAAGCTTTCAGTCTGTCTGCCGTGTTTGGAGTCGTCATCTTCATGCAACTGATGACCTGCATGTTGAACGAGGAAAAGATGCTTCATCTGGACGAATTCTTGGTTATTTCTGGTGTGCGCCCTTGGCTTATCAAGGCAACTTGGCTTCTGTTCGGTTGCATTCTAATTGTTCCGATTTGCACTTTTCTGGCTGTATTTTTCAAGTTTGCCAAGCCTGAGATATTGTCTGATACTGATTTTACAGTTCTGTGGTTCTGTATGCTCTTGTACGGCTGTAACCTGATGTTTGTTGCGTTCTTTATCTCCCGGATAGCCACAAGCGAGGCGAGGTCCTTTACATACGCCACTTTCTTCGCTGTGCTGGGCTATGTGATCCCACAGATCTGCCAACTCAACGCTACCATAGGCTGGTTTGGGTGGAGAAACGTCATCATCTCGCTGCTGTGCATAGTGCTGCCACAAGCCAACATGATGACGTGTTTCAGCTACATTGTCCAAGCTGAAGAAGCTGGAGAAGGCATCGGCTGGGGAAATCTGGCTTACAGCCCAGTGCCTGATGATGAGTTCAGTAGTGTTGGAAGATGCATTCTCTTGTTCTTTGTGTCTGTCATCATCTACTCGTACATGGGCGTTTTTCATCAGTTCATTTGGAAGTGGATCTCTGCTCGCTTTCTGAACAGAACTGATAAGACCAAGACCGATTATGCCAATGGTGATGTTGAGGCAGCAGCAGACATTGAGATGACGCCAACTGATGACACCCCTGTTGCTGGCATTCACATAGACAACCTTGTCAAGAAATATGGAAAGAAAGCTGCAGTGGACCGGCTGACTGTCACCTTTTACAATAATCAAATAACAGCATTTCTGGGTCACAATGGAGCTGGAAAATCCACCACAATGAACATGTTGACTGGAATGATTGACTCAACTGATGGTACCGCCACTGTTGATGGAAAGGACATCAATACTGAGATGGATGACATTCGTCAAAACCTCGGATTTTGTCCTCAGCATGACATTCTCTACCCAGATCTGAACTCTGCCCAGCACATCTGGTTCTATGGTGAACTGCGAGGCATGCCTAGAGCTGAAGTTAAAAAATACGCAGATGACATTTTTGGTCTGATGAATATGAATGAGCCAGGCCAACAAAAGACTATTTCTTCAGAGCTATCAGGTGGAATGAAACGCAAGCTCAGCATAGCCATCGCTTTGCTTGGTACCCCCAAGACCATCATTCTAGATGAGCCTACATCAGCCATCGATCCCTTCTCACGTAGAGCCATATGGGATGTGATTCTGCAGTACAGAAGCAGGTCAACCATCCTCATTTCTACACATTACATGCAAGAAGCTGATCTTCTGGGAGATAAAATTGCTATAATAGACCAAGGAAGATTGAAATGTTTTGGCAGCCCCATGTACCTGAAGTCGAAATTTGGTTCTGGCATCTTCATCAAGTGTGCACACCTGAAACCAATCGATGGCGATGGGCTGGAATCTGAGCTTCAAAGATTTGTCCCCATATCAGTATCAAGCCACAGTGACACAGAGACCAGTTTGCAGGTATCCCTTGAGGCAGCTCGTTCTCCAGCATTCATTGAAGCTCTGAGGTATCTTGAGGACTATGGCAGCAGCTGGGATATAATCTCTTTCGGCATTTCTGAGTCCACCATGGAGCATGTGTTCTTCAATGTAGTTTCAGAGGCAGTTGCACATGGCAGTAAGATCGGGGCTATCCCAACTGAACGCGAACTCTTGGACCATCCACTTTCCAAGGTTGACACAACCAAGCAAACTGGATCGCAGCTGCACACCATGCAGTTCATTGCTACACTTCGGAAACGGTTTGATTTGGCTATGCGAGGAAAAATATGGGTTCTGATGCAACTGCTCATTCCAATAATTGGAGTGCTAATTGCTGCTGGAGTTGGTGCAGCTCTAGCTGGTCTGAAACCAAGTAGGACAACCCAGGCAATGGATCTGTGGGCCATGGAAACTAAGAAGAGCTCTGTCTTCTACAAAGGACCGAAGAACAGCTTCTTTGACAACATGAAAGCAAATGGCATTGGTAATAAGTGTTTGAAAGAAGCTTGTGGAGGTGTGCAATCTGGACGAATTGCTACTGGTGAGAAACTAATAGAATTGGGCAATCAGACTGTGGTTGATTACATGCAAGTGCACCCAGTCACACATCTTGTTGGCGGCATTGAAGAGATTATCATCACCAATCCAAGTCCTGAAGACATTGTTACAGTTCCTACAGAGTTTCAAGGTGTCTTCTCTGAGTTAGCTGGCAAATCAAAGCTGCACATCCTGTGGACTTTGGACAGACTGAAACTACTGTTCATCAGTGCATACAACACTGCTGCATTGAAAGCCTTAGTTCCAGGCCAGGCTGGTCAGTATGGAATCAACTTCTACACTGAAGAGATCAATCTTGTCTCAGCAGAAGAAACAAAGAGTCAAGATTTGTTCAGTTCTGGGGACTACATGAGTGTGGCTGTTTGCTGTGCAGTTCTGGCAGTGGTGCTCTTTCTGAACCCGATGTTAGCTGTGATGGTTCTATGCCCTGAAAGGGCAATTGGAAACAAGAGACTCCAGCATGCCATGGGGCTAAAGAAGTGGATCTACTGGCTGGCAAACTTTATAATTGACTATCTGGTCTACTTTGCACCATTTGTGGTCGCTACAATAATTCTGGCTTGTTTCTCTGGTGTGGTCAAGGTGCAGTTGGGTGCTTTCATCATAATGGGCGTGTTATATGGTGTGCAGATCACTCTGCTTACCTATTTTGTGAGCACATTCATTGACAAACCACACAATGCTATCACTGTTATTTTCGACTTGGGTGGTCTTCTTGCTATGGCCTCCATTCTGTCAGTTGCTGTTCGCTTCGAACCTTATTACTTTTGGATAAACTTCCCCTTACAATGCCTGTTTGCTCCCTATGGAATGGCCGAGAGTGTACTGACTGCTACATTAAATGCCTATGGTACAGCAACTGCAAGCGTTGGCCTCTTCGCTTGGAGCAATCTTGGTTACCGTTTCTTGGCTGCTCTCATAAACATAGCTGTAATGGTGTTGCTTCTATTCCTCCAAGAAAGAAACTACATAGTTCGATTCATAATGGGCTATCTGAAGATCGCTTGGGGTGTTGGAGCCAAAATTCCAGAACCAGAAAACAAGAGTCAGAACTCTGATGTGGTTGTTGAAGAGAGAAACATACTGGACAACTCACTCGAGTCCCTGAATGAAACCAACTCCTTGCTAGGCCGGCATCTGGTCCAGTACTTTGAATCAAACAAGAAGATGGCAGTTGCTGATGTCTCGTTTGGGGTGCGGAAGGGAGAATGCTTTGGATTGTTGGGAATGAATGGTGCAGGCAAAACAACGCTTTTCAAAATGCTCACGGGATGGCGCAAGCCAACCAAAGGTGAAGCATACATCATGGGTTATGACATTCAGAAGGATCCCTCTATGGTTGGCCCTCACATGGGCTATTGCCCTCAAGATGATGTGTTGTTCGAGAAGCTAAACCCAACTGAGCATCTTCAGCTCTATGGAAGGATCAGAGGCATGCCTGATGATGCAAGGAATGAGGCAATAGACTTGCTGATTAAGGAAGTGGGTCTGGTTCCCCATCTGGGCAAGATGTCCAGTGACCTGTCAGGTGGCAACAAGCGCAAGCTCAACTTTGCCATCAGCATGCTGGGCTTCCCCAGTGTGATTTTTCTGGATGAGATGACAACTGGTCTGGACCCTGAAGCTCGCAGAGGAGCTTGGAATACTCTTTTAATTGCCATGCAACATGGATGTTCAGCAGTGATCACCTCTCACTCCATGGAGGAGGTGGAATCCTTGTGCAACAGACTGGTCATCATGGTCAATGGCCTCTTCCATTGCATGGGTGGAGTGCAGTATCTCAAAGACCAACACGGCAATAACTACACCATCAGACTAAGACTGGGCACTGGTGCTGATGTGCAACGAATTCTGGCCAAGGTCAAGGACGAGTTTGAGCAAACTGAGCTAGTGCAGGAGCATCAAGCATTCTTGGAGCTGGTGATTCCTGCAGAAGACCTGCAGCTCTCTAAGCTCTTTGAAACCTTAGATAATCTAAAGGCCAGTGAAAACGTTGAGGACTTCTCTGTCTCACAGACCACTTTAGAGCATGTTTTCGTTAATATGGTCAGAGATCAAGTATAAAATGTTGTTCAAAGAAACCTACACAGAACCCATTCCACATGTTTGCTCATTTTCTGGCAGCTAGGATTGCCTTACTAATATGTACCGTGCTTGTTTGTTTTGTGGCATGTCGTTTCTCTATTCTGGTGCTTTTTGTGCTCAGTTGTTTTAAATTGTTGCTGCTTGCTTGCCCACTACAAAAGGACCATTTGGTTGGTGTTGCATAAAGTACACTGTTTGATAGGCAGTTCTTTCTTAGTCATTGTTGGTTGATTTCAGTTAGTACCAGATCAATATAAGTTACATATGGCGGGTTGACTGCTGAAAAATGCGTTATGCTTTTTAATGTCTTTATGATAATTTTATTACTTGATAAACCCAATTCATGCATTGTACATTCGGTTTCGTTGATGGCAATCTTGCCAATCTGATTGCTCTATGCGTATAGTATCTGGTCTTTTTACTTTACTAAACAATTTAAACCCTGTTGTATAGGGCTTCCAAAAAATAGTTTTAGTCACGCGGCTGACGCGACTCGCAAAAATTCAAAATGCTTAATAAAGTGTATGCAAATACCTAGAATACTAGACTTAGAAACATGAACGAGACTGGTTTTCGCATAAACTTTATTCAACACGTAATCAATCTAGAGCAGAAGATACTCAAGTTCAGCCATGGCGGCTGCCATTTTCATAGCAACTTTGCCATTAAAATTGCTCTGCAGCATCGTTTCGTGTTTTCCGACGCTTGAGTCAATGGCCAAAGTCCTTAATTTTTCTGTTCCACTCCAACGTATGTCGCCGATGCCGTACGATGTTTCTTTCTCAGAACTGGCGAACTGGAACATTTTAGCCTTGATTTTGGGGATATTGGTCTCGTGAAACAATTTGTGCATATGAAAAACGTTTTTCATTGACCGTTTTACTTCTTCTCGGTGAGCCGGTGCCAAAGTATCCGCTTTTTCACCGGTTTCGACTAAACTTCTTTGAATAACCTGTCGCATTTCTACAGCCAGTTGCGTTCTGTTGATAATAGCCATGTCACTAAAAGAACCTCCATCTAGTAAAAAAACACACGGTGCGTGACCGCATCTTCTGCTTATTTCCGAAGCTAAGTATCCTGCTAGGCCTCCACCTGCTGAATAGCCTGCCAGCACATGAATGTCTTTTGGATGTGCAAAAGCCTTTGACAGGTCGTGATAGAAGGTCCTAAGGACAGAATCTCTATGTTTTACTTTAGCTTCATTATTTTTCAGCCAATTCGAATGTTCCAGACAAAACAAGTTAATTCGAAAAAAGAGCTGTTCAAATAAAGGAGCATAGGGCCGAAAATTAAAAGCAGTGAAAAGCTCAAAAAAGAATATGTTCACTTTGGCGTCTAGTCTCATCGTTATGGGAATGAGAGTCCAGTTGAAGTTTGCCGGGTCTGGAAAAAGAGCTCCGATCAAAAACCGGCTCAGTTCGTCGGTTGTTTCCATCAACAAGTAGTGAACCAGATAAGTAGTCACTCCAGCTTTTTCTTCCAGTGTGCTGCTGAATGCTAGAATGTCGCGGATGTTAGCTTCATGCTCGAAAAAAGGTAGTTTAGCTAACTGAATTCCTGATTTCAATATGCCTTGCCAAGTGGAATTCAGAAAGAATTTCACTTCTTCAAGCTGCCTAGTTTTTGCTTCACGCACTTTAGCCGCTAATTGAGCTACAGTAGGTTTATCGAAGATGTCTGTTATGGTTATCACTGGGCTGACTTCTTTGCCTAGTCTCTCTGCTACTACCACAGCAGTAATGGAATTGCCTCCGATAGCAAAAAAATCGGCGTTTATGTCAAAATCTGATAGCTTTAAGATTTCTGCTATTATTCGGTGAACTGCCGTTTCTGTGGGATCTTTCGGTTGCTCTGTTGCTTGTTCTTGGTCTGGTATTTCGAACTGCTTGGCCATCGCTTTCCTGTCAATTTTTCCAGACAGTGTCAAGACCATTTTTTGAACCTGCACCATAAAACTTGGCACCATATGAGCAGGAAGCTTACTGATCAGGTATTCACGACAAGTTTCGCTGGACAACTGCTCACAGTCAGGTCCAAGCGTGTAATTTAAGACAATTTTCTTCTCATTATCGTCGTCTCCTATGACAAATGCCGCCACTGCACTTACTGACGGATGATTCATCAAAGTCCACTCAATTTCTTCCAGTTCAATTCTCTGTCCACGCAGTTTTATTTGGAAATCTGTCCTACCAAGAAGGTAAAAGTTGCCATCATTTGACTGCTTTACAATGTCACCACTCTTGTACAATCTACTGCCAAACCTGAACGTATTCTCAAACAGATTTACACCATCTGGCACGAACTTTTGCGCAGTCAGTTCTGGTCTGTTCATGAATCCTCTGGCTGCTCCTTCACCGCCTTCCAACAGCTCGCCTTGCGAACCTGGCAGAACTGCGGAGCAACCATTATTTCTGCTGACAACAAGCAAAAATGTAGACAGCGGTTTGCCTAATTTTAGAGAATTGTCACCCAAATGGTTGCGCACTGTAGCCTGGTGCACAATAGCTTCAGTGCAGCCATATTGGTTTATCAAATTCAAGCCTTTGGTCAAGAGTTGATTCAACAACGGTTGTGGCAGCGCTACCCCCGATCGGGGATTGTACTCAAGCTTGCAGAGTTGCCTGAGTTCAGCTGCAGTCAACTGATTCACTATGCTCACAGCAATAGTGGCCAGTGTGCACTGACTGTAATTGAGGTCTTTTTGTGGTTTCAGAGGATCGGTGGCCGTGAAAAGAGAACTCCCACCCAAGGTCATTGACAGCATTTCTTGCATGGTTGGGTCGAAAACGAAATTGAAGCTTTGTAAGATCACTGAGTTGCAGTTTATGAAGTAAGCTTGTTCTGGCATAGTTATCACATAGCTCATTATGGACTTATGGGATACGCTCACTCCTTTCGGTTTGCCTGTAGTCCCTGAAGTGTAAATTAGGTACAAGAGGTCATATTCAGTGCAGATAGGCCGATTTGCACGCCTTTTCACCAAACTTGAAGCACCAACCTTCAAGTCATCATCTATAGCAAAGACTGAGTTCGTGTCTTGCAGTAAGAAGTCCTTCCGGTCCTTTGGGACCTTGGGGTCAATTGGAACGTAAGCCATTCCCATGAATATCGGTGCCATAACTGAGATTATAGCATCAACTGACTTTATGCGTGTCATTGCAACCACGCAGTCCACAAGTGACCCACTCGCTAGACTGCATATGACAGTTTGGCAAATTTTAGCACCAGTGGCTAAGCAAGACTCGGTGAAACGTTTGAATGAGACTGTTTGGCTTCTGCTTTGAACAGCCTTCTGTTTGGAAATCTGTCCACACTGATGTAACATTGTAAGTGGAATAGGTCTGCGCAATGTGCATTGTGTAGCCGCAGTAACACTGTGTACAGTGATAGGCATAGAACGATAAATAGCTTTCAGGCTTTTCCCGACCTGGGGCTTCGAATTTAACTTTCGCATGAGTGCAAGCAGCCACTGAGCACAGCGGTTCACAGTTCTTTTGTAGTACCTGTTGCTATTGTATAAAAATTCCAGGGTTACGCTCTTTGAAAGAGAAACTCTGAGAGAAAGGTCACAAAACGTGGTTCTGCCGTGTAACTTTGAGCTATTACAAGCTTCAAAGTAAACAGAGGATTTCATTACAGTGTTAGTATTTTTATCTGCGTAAGATTCTTCTACCTCAGCCAGAAGTAGTTCAAATTCTTTTCCAGCAGCTTCACTGCTTAGTCCTGAGACGGCGGTCAAAGGACCGATTTGACCGGCATCTTCCCTTTTTCCAAAATTGATGAAGATATCGGTCAGGCCCGACATTTCGTGCAACAATCTCACAAACATGGTCAAAACTGTAGAATCCCTGATCGTCAGGGGAGCACTGACTGTTAGCTGTGACACTGTGAGGTCGCTAACCGGACCAGTTTTGTCATATGGCAGCGCAAATATTGTTTGATCGTCTTCTATGACAGGCTCAGAAAAATCTTCTTGTTGGCAAGGGCAGACAGGTACGGATTCTTTATCAACAATTGCCTTTGAAACGGGTATCCCGTATTTAAGGCAGTGCTGAAGCTTAGATTCTAACAAACTACAACTCGGTTGATCAAAAAACAGACCATAGATACAAAACTCTAAACTCCAAAGACTAAAACAAAACAAAAATGCTGGCCTACGAAAAATATCGAAGTCAGAGACACGAAAATGAAAAATGCCTGCATTTTCGGCCATACAATAGAAAGATTCAGTAGAAGAAAAATGGATTTGATGTTTGGAGTCGGAACTGAGCACTGTCCTTAGAACTGTTGCCTCTGATTGAGCCAACCAATTAACAGATTCAGTGAGAGAATGGTTTGTGCATCCATTGTTGAAAGCGTTCCAGCTCCAGTGGTAACAATATTTGGACAAATAGAAGTCGTTGGAAGAGGACAACAGAAAGTTCTGTAATTGCGTGAGTGGCAAGCGAAGACATTTGACAGATGTGCTGTGAGATTCACAATCGATAAAATCTGGCTCCTCAATAATTGTTTCCATCATTTTGTCACAAACACAAAGATTTGTTTAGCTGTTTACAAAGTTAGGAAAGTTCCGGAGCGGTTTTACACTTCTAAAGTAGGCCAATTCTTACTCCACCCATGCCGAAGGGTTATGAAAGGATACGGCAAGATCACGCCCTTAAATAGTTTGAAGCAATTAATCAATTTGACGTATAGATTTTTTCCACAGCACGTTTTTCCAATTCAAGACTAACGGTCATGCTTTGCATTCGTCAAGCATAAAACTACCTATGCATTCGTCTACTATGTATGTACGTATCGTTGTTTGCAGAGAAATAAGAAAAATAGATGTGAATTTAGCGCGGAGAACAAGTTATTTATGTGTTCGAGTTGGTTTTCGGTCTACTCGTCGGATGGGCGCGCGTAGGAAGTGGCCGGAGGCGTTCGTCGGGACACGTTTGACCGCAGATTTACCGGTTCTGTTTTTGCCGGCCAACTCTTATCTCGGTTTTGTCTCTGAGCTGCACCACTGTCGTTTCCCGTTTCAGGATTTACTGTACCGCGGAAGATAAACAGTTTGTAGTGCAGTCTCCTTTCAGTTTGTCGGTCGTCCTCCTACTTGAGCTGAGAGAAAACTTATTTTCTAGACTCACTCTCTTTCATCGAGGCACTAATGTTCCATAACCTAGTAGTAGTCCTTTTGGCATTAGTGCCTCTGATCGAGGCCGGGCTCAAGAGCGCTGGAAATGCCGAAGCAACCATAAAGAGTGGGCCGATTAAGGGACAGAAGTTCAAATTGGACAATGGAAAACAGGTTGTCGCTTATATGGGAATACCATTCGCCAAGCCACCACTGGGAGATCTTAGATGGAAGGTAAGTACTGTACTATCGGTCATTAGCCAACCAACGAGTCTATGTATGGCGGTACTAGGCACTCTCTTTCCGGCGGATGTATAGGGAAATATTCGCTCAGAAATAAGGACCAATTTTGCATTTTGAGGCTTTTTCACTTTGGTTGCAAAATCCTGGGGTACGCCAATGATCGGTCTCAAATTACTTGTGTTATAGAAACCAGTGGCTCCGGATCCGTGGACAAAACCTCTGGAGACAAAGGCCTATTCGAAGAAATGCTGGACGTTTTCGCCCGACGACGACCCGGTTTCGGATGAAGATTGCCTTTACCTGAACGTGTTCGCTCCTAAGGACCCGGTTAGTTACAGTAGTTAGTGTTTACTACACGATCTTAAAACTATTTAACCAACATTGGTGGCTACGTGCAAAATTTGTTGGTGAACCGGCCAATTTAAACCTAAAGTTAACGCGGACAACCACGCCCTACAATGCAAAGTCACTAAAATTGATGACCGGCTGGGTGACAAGGTTGGCATAAAGGAATTTATATTAACAAACAAAACACGTAGGAATACGAACAGAGATATGCAATCACCAATGTAGGTAAATGTGTACTGTCTTGAGTAGAGCCATGCTTGTTATTGCTACGCTATGGTAACGCTGGTTGGTTAAGTTAGGTGCATTTGTTTGACCTACAGAACGGGCACTGCAAAACTGTACCAAAACTGTCATACGGTACACATATACATACAGAACTTATCTGGCCGACATATTTTGCACCTTTTTTAATACTTATAGATTTAGCATCTCGCTTAGACTTCTTAGGTTCCAGGCTAGGTAAAAACCAAAAGAACCTTCTATTGCCCCGGGGTTGTAGTTGCGGCAGTAGTCGGCCCTTTCACCCCGAAACGTCGGTTCCGATTCTATATTACCTTACCACCATTAATCTCAACTAGGGCAAGGTCAAGGATTACGAAATAACTAGGACCTAGTGAAGGCAAACAGTGAAGTAATGCCGGATTTGACCGCCGAAGACAAGTCGCTGTGTGCACGATGCGACAAATCGTTCCTCACCCTGCAAGATGCGGCTAAGACTGTTGACTGTGTTGGCTGTGCGTATTGCCCAAGGTGGGTGTGTCTCGACTGCATCTTGGAAACACCCCGTTCAAGTCGGTTCACAAAGGAACAGTCTGCTAGGCGATTAGACATCATCGAGACTCTCAGTTCCTCTGCCGTCATTATTAACTGCCAGAAGTGTGGAGTGCCGGAACCGAAAGTGTTGGTGGATGAGTGGCGGTCGGCTTGCGCCCGCGTTGAGGAGCAGAACCAGCGTATTCAAGTCATGGAGCAAGCGATTAAGCAATTGCAGTCTGACATGCCTTACTTGCATTTGCAACAACAGCAACAACTCTCTCCCGATCTGATCAGCCATATAACCAAAGTGGCTACGGAGGCAGCCACTAACGCTGCCGTGAAGGTTGCCTATGACTTGAAGCAGGAATTTGCCGAGCTGCTAGAGAAGAACGACAAAAAGAATAAGCTGGTCATTGTCGGGTTTCCGGAGACGCACGGCTCAGACAAAACGCAAAACGACACCGATTTGGCTCGTGTGCAGGGTCTGTGTGATGAGCTCGAGGTTCCGGCGCAGGCTGTGCTGCGCACGTTCAGGGACGGCGCTAAGAGGCAAGACGGAAAGAGCCGTATTATCAAAGTGGTCTTTGCCGAGGGCTCCACGCATCATCGGCATTCTGTTCTTACTCGAGGTAATGCCGTTATGCGGCAGTGGAATTGGGGTGACGCTCCGTTCAAGCCCTTCATTAGAACGGACATGACCTTCCGTGAGCGAGAACGAGATCGCGAACTGCGTACGGAGCTTGAGCAGCGTCGGAAGAACGGTGAACGGAACTTGGTAATTAGGAATGGGCGAATTATTGAGAAGCGGTCAAACTAAGTAAGTCCAACCAAGGAGGTACCCAGTTGTTTGCTCGGTTTCTGTTATTTAATGCTAGAAGCATCAAAAATAAACAGATAGACCTATTATTCGAGTGTACGAGCAATCTGGATACGATTTTGGCTGTGACTGAGACATGGCTTGACTGTGATGTAGGTGACGAATTTTTTGCACTAATCTCACTGTCGCATCATTATGTAAGGTCGGACAGAACTGGTGGTGGCAGGGTCCGTGGCGGGGGTGTTCTTTTACTAATACCAAAATGTTATAATTTTGTGCTAATTGAACAACATGGTTCAGAGTACTACGAGTGCATCTGGGTAGATCTTTACTGGCCCGGAAGTAAATTGCCGTTTTTACGGCTAGCGTTATATTATCGAACTAATGGAGCGAACATTCACCTCTCTACAAATGCTCTTGTTGACCATGCCAGAGGTTTTTGTCATACTACAGTGCCTGTGCTATTTTTGGGGGACTTAAATTATCCTGAAATTAAATGGGATGGGTTTGAGGGAATGCTTCCACCATCTGAACAACTATTTTGTGAATTTACCTTGGAACAGGGTTTTGAGCAGTATGTTCGTAGAAAAACGCACTATTTGGGTAATATCCTTGATTTAGTGTTCTGTAATGAGCCAGGGCTGGTTTATAGTATCGATATAGATGAACCGTTTGCTAATTCCGATCATTATAAAGTAGTAGGTAATATGGGACCTTTTCATTATAACACTAATATGTCCAAGAAAAAGTTCTTCCGTAATTTCGCAAAGGCGCATTATGAGTCTATTTTTCAGTATCTAGACCATATTGACTGGTTTGAGTTGTTTGATGGATGTGCAAACGTGGACCAGTTTTGGGATGTTTTTCTGAGACATTTAAATAAGTGTATTGAGTTATTTGTACCCTTGTGTGAGGTTCCTCACAAACACTATTCACCCTTCTCTTTCGGTACTCGAATCTCTCACAAGCAGGTAAAGAAATTGCATTATTTGTACAAAAGAAACCCAACAGACGAACACCGTCAAAACTGGTTACGAGCAGCATCTCAGTTTCGTAGACTCAAACGGCGAGATATTCATGAAGAAGAGCATTCTGTACTAAACTCCAAATCAGACCCTAAATTCTGGTCTTTTGTACGCTCTCGTTTATCGTGTAAATCACAAATTCCAGCTCTAGTCACAGAAGAAAATCGAGTTTTGATTGATCCACTTATAAATGGCAACGCGTGGTGTCTGTCTGTCTGTCTGTTTGTTTGTACGGAACGTTCGTTTTTAAGCTTTAAGAGCGATTTTTTCTGGTACTTTCGCCGATTTTCTCGATCTTTTCGCAATGAGAGGCTGACACAATTTTGGGACTGCTATTTAGAATCGGAATTCCGTTAATATCTAATTATTAAATTAATGATTTCTTTCAAATCAACTTTAGGCAGTTTCTGCGAAGCACCGCTGTGCGGCGCGCATCGCATGGCAGTTGGCGACGTGGATAACCCGTTCGGCAGGTGTATCAATGTATCATATTCGGTGTTGACGCTGGGCAGCGTACGATTCAATGGTTTTTACCCAATTTTAATGAAGCAACATTGAAAGTGCTTGGGGTATTTGTGGGCGATGGCCAACACGAGAAAAATTGGCAGGCGTCTACCCAGACCGTCAGCGAACGGATTGCTAGTGTAAAGAAGGAAAACCTCTCTTGGCCTGACCGCGTCAAATTTATAAGTGTTTATGTCTTGCCTACACTTTATCATATCATTCCCTTTGAACCACCAACGTCAAGGGATGTAAAGCAAATTGAGAGAAAAATAATTGATTTTGTGTGGGATTATCCGGTATGGCGACCAATTAAAACAGACACATTGGGCCGAAAATGGGAAGATGGTGGGATGCGGCTCCCACGTCTGCAGTTTCGAGTGCAGACTATCTTCCTAAAGTTGCTGAGTCAGCTGATTGAGGGTTGCGCCAAAGAAAAGAGAAGAGTATGGTGGGCCCAGCTAGTCTTTTGGCTGGGAAGAAGCTTGCCGAACGCTGCTCAGTTTTGCTCTGTCATTACCGAAAATAAATATCTACACGCAGAAAGGCAGGCTGTGTCAAAGAGTCAGTATGTTAAAACCTTCTTGAACTGTTATGAGCTGGTCGGAAGGTTGTTTCCGGCCATTAGATGGCATCAGTTTAACTCAAAGTCAGTCTACTGGAGCCTACTCAATCTTGGCTCAACCTCTGTTGCCTGCATTGACCGAGAACCGTATTTAGATTGGGACAAAATCTGGGTTCAAATTCTTCACAAGCAATTGCCCAGTTGGGAACGAATCTTAAGCTACAAAATTGTACACAGGGCGCTGCCTTTTCGGTGTATAATCCCCGAAAATGGCAACACGCGCTGTGTTGCCTGTGGCCTATTGAATGGCGATAACCCTAGGCATTTTTTCGGTGAATGTGCAAAATCCACTTATAAATGGCAACGCGTGGTGTCTGTCTGTCTGTCTGTCTGTTTGTTTGTTTGTTTGTACGGAACGTTCGTTTTTAAGCTTTAAGAGCGATTTTTTCTGGTATTTTCGGCGATTTTCTCGATCTTTTCGCAATGAGAGGGTGACACAATTTTGGGACTGCTATTTAGAATCGGAATTCCGTTAATATCTAATTATTAAATTGATTATTTCTTTCAAACCAACTTTGGGCAGTTTCTGCGAAGCACCGCTGTGCGGCGCGCATGGCAGTTGGCGACGTGGATAACCCGTTCGGCAGGTGTATCAATGTATCATATTCAGTGTTGAGGCAGGGCAGCGTACAATTCAATGGTTTTTACCCAAGAGGTGAAGCACTGTTACCCACACGCTACCACAGCATTATACTTTTTGGGCCGGGGTCCCCTGTGGGGTATACTTGGCAGGCACAGTGGATCGCCTGGAGTATGTGAGGTTGCTCGCGCCGAAGATCCCCATCAACACCTCAGGCAACACTGAGCTGCAGAGTTCATTTCGCTCCTACACGCCTTTTTTGAGGCTTCTGTGACTGGAGCTGATTCGATGGCGCTCGAGAGCACTGCAGATCCCCATCAACACCTCAGGCAACACTGAGCTGCAGAGTTCGTTTCGCTCCTACACGCCTTTTTTTAGGCTTCTGTGACTGGAGCTGATTCGATGGCGCTCGAGAACACTGCAGATCCCCATCAACACCTCAGGCAACACTGAGCTGCAGAGTTCGTTTCGCTCCTACACGCCTTTTTTGAGGCTTCTGTGACTGGAGCTGATTCGAAGGCGCTCGAGAGCACTGCAGAGCAACTGCAAGAACAAGGACACGTACAAGATTACACGCGCGTGGCAGTTGGCGACGTGGATAACCAGTTCGGCAGGTGTATCAATGTATCATATTCAGTGTTGAGGCAGGGCAGCGTACAATTCAATGGTTTTTACCCAAGAGGTGAAGCACTGTTACCCACACGCTACCACTGCATTATACTTTTTGGGCCAGGGTCCCCTGTGGGGTATACTTGGCAGGCACAGTGGATCGCCTGGAGTATGAAACGAAAACACTGGTGCTCTGCCTGTATGGCATCCCAGTGTATGAGACTGAGGTCAACATAGCTGACTGGCTAAAGGAGAAGGGAGTCAAGCCTGCTGGAGAGTTTCGCTGGCTGACTTATCCCAACACAACGATTTGCACCACAGGCAGATCAGTGCAAGCAGAGGCCACAGAGCAGGTGGTGGAGCACACAGAAACTCAAAGGCTACCGAAAGGAAGCTACAGCAAAGTAGCTAGGAGTCCAGCAGTGACGCTGCCTCCAGAAAAGCAACAGCTTAAGGACCGTTTGCACACAGAGTATGGTGCCAATGTGACCATCTTCTTCACTAAGAAATTCGTCTTCTCCAACCACCATCCTTGCAAGTTTACTGTTGATGGAGAGACTTACAGCTCCACTGAAGAGTACCTCTTTGTGCAAAAGGCTAGAAAGTGTGGCACCCAGAAAGTGGTTAGACAGATGAAAGAAACAGAAGATGCAGCTGCTGTAAAGAGACTAGGGGAGCAGATTCGTTGGCCACACAACACTCAGCACTGGTACGAGTTTGCTGAAAAGCAGCTAGAGGAGGCCAATGAAACAAAGTATCGGCAGAATCCAGAACTGCGCCATCAGCTGTTCACGACCTGTGGTACCAGGCTTGTAGAAGCTTGCTCAGACCAGCTCTGGGGTAGCGGCTTTAGACTTGGAGACCCCAAGAACAACATTCCAGAACAGTGGACTGGTCTCAACGTTTTCGGTGACCTGCTCACTCACCTATGGAGGAGACTGATGACTGACTATCCAGCTGAGGCGAAAGCTGCTAGAGATGCTAAGAAAGGAGGCATGAAGCGAGGGCTTACAGAAGAAGATAGCAGTAGTTCTGTGTCTAAACTGTCAAAACACTAATGGAAGTGCTTACTGTGGCCACTCTTAATGTAGCTGGACTACGTAGGAACCCAAAAACATTTATAAGTGGATGTATCACATTACATACGCCTGTATCACAATCAACTTTCTTATGCGCGCGAAGCGCGCAATGGCGTCACTGCCTTCTTTACCAAAAGCTTTGTTTTCTCAAATCACTACCCCTGCAAGTTTGTTGTGGATGGAGAGACTTTCACTTCCACAGAGCAGTACCTCTTCGTCAAAAAGGCCAGGCATTGTGGCAAAAAGAAGACAGAGCAGCAGATGAAAGAAAACAATGATGCAGCCTCAGTAAAGAGGCTAGGTGAACAGATTCACTGGCCAGACACCACGCAGGAGTGGTACAAGTTCGCTGAACAGCAGCTGGAGGTAGCCAATGAGGCAAAGTTCAGGCAAAACTCAGAACTACGCCATCAACTTTTCTTGACATGTGGCACCAGACTGGTGGAAGCATGTGCAGACAAGTTGTGGGGAAGTGGCGACAGACTAGGAGACCCTAAAAACAACAACCATGATGAATGGACTGGACTCAATGTGTTCGGTGACCTACTGACACATCTGCGAAGAAGACTCATGAGTGAATATCCAGCAGAATCTAAAGAAGCTAGAGAAGCAAAAAAAGGTGTAAAACGTGTGCTCAGTGCCTTTCTCAGTGATGATAGTGCAGATGTGACTGGTAAATTAGCTAAGCATTAGTTGTTTATCCAGTGTATAGGATTGCACAGATTAGTATACTGCCAATGCCAATGTAATACAGTTACCTACTTGATACTTGTTGATTAAAAAAAAATACCCAAAAACTTGAGCTATTCAATACCGCCGCTAGCACCCGATCCATGATGATTGTGGTGCAATATTCGCCATGCTATGCGAATGACGTGCATGGCAGTTGGTGTCCTCTTTGACGTCGTTTGGGTGTGAACTAAACGATTCGGTAGACGTACCGCATGACGGCCGCTGTGCTATTTTAGAATTGGAATTCCGTTTACGGTATTAATGATTTCGTTTTGGCCACTTTTAAATTTCGCGCTGACTTTGTGGCATGTAACTACAGCCATGTGAAGCGTATGATTACGGTGTTCAGTTATTTGTTTGTGGGCCTACATTTTGTTTCAAATTTCGCGCTGACTTTGTGGCATGTAACTACAGCCATGTGAAGCATATGATTACGGTGTTCAGATATTTGTTTGTATGGGCCAGTACATAAATCGCCTGCTCGAAAAATCGATGCGGTACGGACAAGCGGTGTGATGTGGTACACAGTTTTGTTTCGTGAAATCGCCTAATCGCCTAATCTGCTGGAAACTTGAAAAACAACAAAAAATTGTGCAGCAAGAAAACGGAAAATTCAGTAAAGGGCCGTCCATAAATTTTGAAGTTAGGTGACGGGGTGGGGGGTTGGTGCAAAAACTTTGCCTAGCTTCGCATGGGGGTGCGGATACAAGATTTATATCCTGCGTAGCATGTACGCATGTATCACGATCAGCTTTTTTATAGCATGTATCACATTACATACGCCTGTATCACGATCAACTTTCTTATGCGCGCGAAGCGCGCAATGGCGTCTAGTTCTAAAGAAAAAGCAGAAGAGTTCAACGGGTTTTTTACATCAGTCTTTACATATGACGATGGAGTGAAATTGCAAATAGAGCCAGAAAGAGTGGAACAAAAATTATCAAACATTGATTTTGATGTGCAGACTATTTTTGACCACATTATCAGGTTGTCCCCAAAGAAATCATGCGGAACAGACTGTATTCCTCAATTTTTTGTTCGTAATTTGGCAGCAGTCTTAGCTAAACCATTAGAAAGGGTTTTTGGTTTTTCTTTTGCATCCAGATCTGTACCAAAGCAATGGAAGGTATCAAAAATTATTCCGCTTCACAAAAAGGAATCCGTGTCCAAGGTAAAAAATTACAGGCCCATTAGTTTACTTTGTACTTGTAGTAAAGTTATGGAGTCTATTGTTAGAGAACGTTTAGTTAATCATCTAAAGCATAATCGAATTATAACAGAAGCTCAACACGGCTTTTTATCAAAACGTTCAACGGTCACACAACTCTTATTGTGTTTAAACGATTGGACAAAAGCTGTGGATGATTGTTTAACAGTTGACGTCATTTATTTAGATATTGCAAAAGCTTTTGATTCTGTCTCTCATAGTAAGCTTATTCAAAAATTACAGGCGGTCGGTATTTCGGGTACTATGCTGGCTTGGTTATCAAACTACTTAGAGGATCGTCAACAATATGTGTGCTTGGACAGTAATGTTTTGTCTGGTCTTAAATCTGTTACGTCAGGGGTTCCACAAGGTAGTCTTTTAGGTCCAATACTCTTTTTGATTTACATAAACGATTTAGTATCGGTTCTTAAAAATTCCAAGATTAAATTGTATGCTGACGATGCTAAAGTGTATTTCTCTGTTCCTAGAAATACAGTAAATCAAGGACTCTTAGAGGATCTAAGAAACGTTTATGCCTGGTCTTATCGAATGCAGTTATCAGTCGCCTTACAGAAATGCTCAGTCTTGCATTTGGGGTATGGTAATGCTCATACAGAATATCTCATTGGTGATACACAACTTCCTGCTGTATCATCCGTTGCGGATTTAGGAGTGATAATTTCGAAAGATCTTAAATTTTCTATTCACTGTAAGCAAGTTGCGGCGAAAGGTTTTCAGCTTGTAAATTTAATTTACAGAACTTTTGTAACTAGAGATAAAGATTTTCTAGTTCAGATGTTCAAAACTTACGTCCGGTCGAAACTTGAATATGCTACAGAAGTGTGGAATCCTTATTTAATTAAGGACACAGAGTTAATTGAGCGTGTGCAACGTCTCTTCACCCGTAGGTTACCCGGAATGGAGGCGCTAAGCTATGTAGATAGACTTAGGGTTCTGAAATTGCAGTCACTTGAAGAACGTCGTTTGATTAAAGATCTGGTTATGGTGTACAAGATTATTTATGGTCAAGTGGATGTTCCTTTTGACAGTTTCTTTCAGTTTGCTAGGGTTCAAGGTACTCGAGGTAACTGCCTTAAGCTGTATGTTCAATTTTCGCGTACAGATGCACGTAAGTATTACTTTGCTAACCGTGTTGTTTCGATTTGGAACGACTTACCTGAACATGTTGTAACTAAACGTACTGTTGGTTCTTTTAAACAAGGTTTGCTTTCTCTAGAGTGGGGTAATTATTTACGGAGCCGTTATGTAACTGGTTTATCTTGAACACGCTTATGGTGGGTGAGTAGCCGGTCAATCGGCCCTGCCTACCTCCTTCTGTCCGGCCAAGTGATTGGTTGGACTGTGTTTGTTTTTAACAACCTTTTCTTCGTGTTGATAAAGTTGAAAGTTGAAAGTTGAAACCGCAGTGAAAACGCGAACGCGTTAAGGAGGCTGCCGGACCTGCTGTCTCTTCCTGCTCTATAGCAGTTGGCTACTCCTAGTCCGAAAGGACAAAAAGTTACTACAAAAACAACAGCAGATTTACCCAAAATCTTACATACGTTATTTCCAACTAAATAGCAAGAAATAGAATGAATTTGAATAAATAGGTTTTGTTTTACTTTCCCAAACTAGAGTAAATAGGGAATTCATAAAACATAAAATGCTTATTATTTGTAGTTAGGATGAAATGTATGAGCGGGTCGGGCGTTTGCTACAACCCCTGGCCAGGGCCAACCGACCCTTCTTAGGACCGCCCTCACTTACGTCGTGATTTTTATATCCCCAAAATTTTCGGACTATTGTAATTTATGAAAAAGGAAATAGTTTATTTTCCGCTCATTCCCATTTTGACTCTACTGCTATACTCTCTTTTAGTTGGAAATAACGGGCTTAACATATTGGATAAATATCGCCGCTTGGGGTGAAGGGTCAAATACTACCGTAATCAGTTGGGGGAAAGAGGCCGATAATCGCAAAAGAAATGAAAAGAAAAGGTCTTCTAAGAAGAAGGTAAGGAACAAGCAAGCGAAGAAAGGAAACACATGGGTGTAAGTGTGAGCCTTGATTGAAGGAGGAATGAAGATAGCTAGCAAAGGAAGAGGGAAAAGCCATTAACGGTTAGCTTCGCTTGTTTGTTTTACGTAGATAATATAAGTTTTTGTTGTTACATAACATATGGTTCATACATGTAACAGGGGGGTCTGGGGGGCTCTACCCCCCACCCGACTTAGGCCAGACCCCCCGGATGGAACCCCCCCCCCCCCGAGACGATTTTCCCGACCCCCCTGTTACATGTATGTGAGCGGCACAATCACATCACAATGCCGCAGCGCTGTAAACGGATAAATAAAACCAGGCCGGCATGGGCCGGCTCGTACACTCCGGCATTTAACGCCGTTTATGGTACCGACACCATATGGTACCACCTCAGTCCCCGAACGTCTCTTTCTGTGGAAGGTCAAAGTAAACATGTGCAAGTCATACATGTAACAGGGGGGTCTGGGGGGTCTGCCCCCCACCCGACTTAGGCCAGACCAAAATCGCCAGACAATAGGGACAAAAAAAGCAGGTTTTTGTACATTCAAAGTCAATTTTCTCGAAAACCTACCTCTCAAATCTTGAATATTTTATACCAAAGTGTAGGTTTTGAATAGCGCTACGAAATTCTGAAATAGAAAAGTGCATCTAGGGGGGGTTCCAGTCGAGCTGGGGGGCTCCAAAGGGGGGCGAAAATAATTTTTTTCATCGAAAACAATTTTGGACTGAAAATTCTTAATCTACTCGAAAAGTTAGCTAAAAGCCCCAATTTTTAGGTTTCAGTTACGATTTAAAGGCTAGGAATCGTTTACGACATTTTGAGCACACTGAAAGTTGGCGATTTTTCCAGGTTTTGTACATTCAAAGTGAATTTTCTCAAAAACCTACCTCTCAAATCTTGAATATTTTATACAAAAATGTAGGTCTTGAATAGCGCTACGAAATTCTAAAATAAAAAAGTGCAGCTAGGGGGGGTTCCAGTCGAGCTGGGGGGCTCCAAAGGGGGGCGAAAAAAATTTTTTTCATCGAAAACAATTTTGGACTAAAGATTCTTAATCTACTCGAAAAGTTACCTAAAAGCCCCAATTTTTGAGTCCCAACCCTTGTCAGTAAGAAAGAAATTCAAGTTGGAAATTTTCGTCCTATAGTTAAGCAAGCCGATTTTCGCGGGCTTATATCTCGAGCGTGGAGCGTCGAATTGGGAATTCTCAGCAGCAGTTGAATAACTCATCAAGTAGTATTAGTGTGCCAACCTACAGCCCTCTACGCCAAACTTTCAATTTTGGGTCTGAATAGGGCAAAGGGCCAAGACTCGATCGATTCAGACACTGACTATTAAGCGGTTTTGTGAAAAAGCTGAGCTCTTCAGGTTCTTAAGTCCATATAAAGATTGGTTAACTTGCAAAATTTGGCAAAGATCCGATGAAGGGTTCTTGAAATATTTATGTTAAAAATTGACATCTGAAAATTCGGGTCAGTTCATTTCGGAAGGGGATAACTCCAAGGTACAGAAGGTGAGCAGAGCAGCCTAGGACTTGGCTAAAACAAACTCAACGAAAATAATAATACTAATGTGATACAATGAACATCACAAAACAGCCAAGCAGACTGGATTTCTATGTTTAGGATAGTCGCCGCGATTTTGCTAATTTTTCATTTAATTAAAAATAAAAAATCTAAAATAAAAAAACGAACTATTATTGAGGCAAGTTTATACTGTAAATCTGTACTTTACAGAGATCAAAGCGTCTCTTTTCAGTTGCAGAATGGAGATGAATGGCTTGAGACTTTAAACTCAACTCGCAAAGAATGGAAATCTCAACTGAGATTTTTCAAATTCATAATTTTTTAGTTTGTAAAACTAGGACAGGTCTATCAAAAGGTCGGCTAAGTATACCACATTAGAGAGAACAAATCTGAACATGCAAACAATAATTTAGCCAAAAGTCTGTGATGTCAACTATTTTTATCTAAAAGTTACGAAATGAGCTGAACTTCCGCGGTGATAAAATATGCAAATATGCAAAAAAAATGTGTACATATCTCATTTTTGCATGCATATGATATATGCAATATCACATGCATCGCAAAAACCCGATATTATCCAACCATAGTTTGAACTACAATTATTAGATGTTGTTTTGAATCAACTGTTATAGAACAATGTATATAATGTGTAGCGATCGACCGGAACCAAAATGTTCACCGGAACCGGAACAGGAACCGGAACCACCCAGTTCCGGCCGGAACCGGAACCGGAACTTTTTCAATATTTGGTCCAAAATTTATAGAAACGTATTTATAGGCACGTCGTGTACAAATTCCTGTTATAAGCATCAGCAGAAGTTCAAATCAACAACAGAATACAGACTTTTCAATAACAGTAGTCAAGAGCATGCAAATTGTACTTCAGAAAGAGAAGCTTTTCAACATTTTCGAAAGAAATGCGCTGTTTAGTGCTAACTTATTAAAATCTTACCAATCATAATGAAGTCACAGCTAACCTCAGCCAGTTTCTTCCAAGAACCGTTTTGCTTTGTGCTTTTGTCTGTTTGTCTCTCGCGTTTAATTAATATATCTAGTCTTACGTTCTCCATGAGCTTCCAGTCATTCTCTGCCAAGGAAGGAGGGCTTTTAGCTGACTTTTCCTCCGACAGCCAGCTACAGGCCAGACAAACAGCATGTTTTTGAGCCAACATTCCATCGAATATCCATCGAAAATAGTGAATGAAAAAGTTCCGGTTCCGGTACCCTTTTTCACCGGAACCGGACCGGAACCGGAACCGCCAGTTCCGGCCGGAACCGGAACCGGAACCGGAATTCCGGTCGATCGCTAATAATGTGGTTTATTGCATTATAAAAATGTTTTAAGTTGATCAATGATATCCGGCATATCCGGATCCGGATCCGGTAGAAATTTGTATCCGGTCGGGCCCTACCCCCAACCCCCCTCCCCCATCGGCGGATGACCTGTTACATGTATGATATCCTACCCCCAACCCATACATGGGCCGCGGGGGGGTAAGGGGGGGGGGTATACCCCACCCCCTCGGTCGGCCATACCCCCCCTCGGCCGGCCATACCACCCCCTCGGCCACCCACCCCCCCTCCCGGAGGGAGGAAAATTTTGCTTATTTAAGGCAAAATAGGCGTTTTTTGGCCTTTTTCGGGGGGGACCCCCACCCCCCCCCCGAGGTCTCAACCCCCCTACCCCCCCCTCCGGATTTTTCCGGCCCATGTATGCCCCAACCCCCCTCCCCCATCGGCGGATGACCTGTTACATGTATGATATGGATAGTATGTTATATAGTAGTAAGTAGTCAGCAGAGTAAGTAAAGTAATAATTAATTGATATATCTTTTTTAAATTAAAGGATGGCCAAAATGGCGGAAATTTGGAATGTAGTAGGTGTAAGCAAGAGAGATTTTGTGTTGCACTATCTCAGGATGGACTCAAATCAAGAGAAATTCAAGAAATATGATGAACTTTCGAATCATGTGTAGCTTGGCTGGAGGGGGACTGAGGAACCGATCGTAATTAATTATAAATTGACAAGTTAATTATCCAATATTGATTATTTTATCGCAAAATTTCAAAGTCGTCAAATATTGTCCATGTTATATATCATTTGAAAGCCCTTCGGCTAAGGAGTCTAAAGATCACAATATTATTAGTATGGGACACGTCCCAGGTGGTTTGTTCTCTAAATATAAAAGTACCCTAGAGACGCATCAGTATAGGGCACGCTCCGGAGGGTCTGATTTTCAAATAGTAAAGCATACTTGTAACAGGTCATCCGCCGAAGAGGTGAGGGTGGATTGCGGGTCTGCCGCCAGCCGCGGTCTGAGCCCAAATTCTAGGGAGGTGGTTGGGCACTAAAAACGCTCGAAAATAAAAAAGCTCGCAATTTTTCGGCTAAAAATCGTCAAAAATCGCCTTGTACGGGGGCTGACACTGACTGACTGTAGCAATCTACATAATGAAAGACTGTTTTCAGAGCAAAGATAAAGACGGTTATCCAGTGGTGTTCTGGATCCACGGAGGTTCGCTGATCAGCGGCTCTGCTAGCGAGTACGACTGGGCCGGTCTGTTGGAGAGTTTCGTGAGTAGAGACGTGATTGTGGTCTCCACCAACTACCGCACCTGGGCCTTCGGTCAGCTTCTTTCCTTTCACCTCTGCCATCGCTCTCTCAGCTGCAACCTTTCTAGGCTTCTTCTCTACCGGCGACGATGAGGCTAAGGGCAACTGGGGCTTCTGGGACCAGACCTTTGCGCTCCAGTGGGTGCAGGACAACGTGGTTGTGTTCGGCGGCGACCCCAAACGAGTCACTGTCCTCGGAGAAAGTTCAGGAGCTGAGAGTGCCAGCGCTCTCGCCTATTCTCCCAAAGCTAGCGGTCCGTCTCTTTACCTCCTGCTCCTATTATAGGCCGGCCTTCCTGTTTTCGGGGAATTTTTGTCTTCATTTCTTTCGGGGATTTTTTGTGTTTTTAGTTAGGAAAACAATTTTTCAGTCATTTTTCGACCTTTTTGGGAAATCCTCCACCTCCCCCTCCGTGCCAACTCGGAGCTCTAGTTAATTTCGGCCCATCTGTGCTGCTGTTTCCACGATTTTCTTCCGTTATGCATGAACCGCTATTCTTCACCCCTCGTAAGCCATCCTCGTACAGTCCGGCATTTAACGCCTTTTATGGTACCGACACCATATGGTACCACCTCAGTCCCCGAACGTCCCTTTTTGTAACGTTGGTAGTGGTAAATCAAAGGTGTTGTGCAGATACCACGGTTGCGTAAAAGGGTGCTGTCAGATTGACAGGTCTGAATCTGGGATGGAGGGGAGGTTGGATAAGGGTAGTGGCCTGTCTGCCGGCTCTGCCAAGAAGCGATTAAGAAACTTTAAAAATCGCCAAAGCATTTGCATTTAGTTAGTCACATTTTAATTAATGAAATTAGCTATTAAATTACAATTGGTAGCTAAAACAAGCATAAATTGACAAAACACCCTTCTAAAGGCATCTGTGTGTCCTGAAGAACACCAGCGGAAACGCTAAATTTAAGTACCATTGACATTTTACGCTAAAAATGGACGATTTGTCTGTGGCAGTGTGTAATTTCTGGAGCCGCTACTAGTAACAGATTGGGTCTTGTATCTGTCACAGGTTTTTCGTCTTTGCTGTAACTTTTGTGTTCGTCTATCAATTTTTAACACAACATTCACAAATCCTCAGAATTTCTACTTTCAAAAGTATTGCCAAGTCTGTCACTTCAACCACTACGTACTTACGCACTTCCACATGTCCGTCGTCAAAGTAAACATGTGCAAGTTCATAACTAGCATACATGGGCCGGAAAAATCCGGAGCGGGGTATGGAGACCTCTGGGGGGCCCCGAAAAAAGGTAAAAAACGCCTATTTTGCCTTAAATAAGCGAAAAATTTCTCCCTCCGGGAGGGGGGGTATGGCCGGCCGAGCAGGAGGGGTATACCCCCTTACCCCCCGGCCCATGTATGATAACTAGTGGTTAAAGTAACACTTGGCATCCACCGAAGGTTGGGGTCTGAGCCCAAATTCTAGGCATGAGCCACCCTGTACTTAGAGTTTTGGGTCGGGGAATTATAAACTGGCTTGAGGTAAGGGGCCGTCTGGAGGTAAGGGATATAAATTACGACATTCAAAAATGCAAAATTTTTGCACGCCCCTTCCGACGATTTACAACGTTTCCAGCACAACCCCGTTAAAAACGTTTTGGCGGACACCCCGACTGAACTGTGTAATGTAATAAGTAGATAGTGTGAGTTGCAGGTCTGTTCCACCAGGTGATCATAATGAGCGGTTCGAGTCACTGCGACTACTGCTACCACACCAAGGACTACGTGAAGAGCATCGCTCCCAATCTGGCGCACGGCCTCGGCTGCACCGATGACATTCTGAAATGCATGCGAGGCAAGTCCACCGACGACATCGTCAAGGCTGTCAGAGCCAATGTAACCGGCATCTCCAGCTTACTGTTTGCTTGAAATAGTTCAATTTTAACTGCAGATGGCCGCTCACTTTGATATAATGAAGATAATGATGTCGGCCGACTACTCGCGACCGGTGATAGACGGCGACTTTTTCCCGGAGCCGGTCGAGGCTCTGGTTGCTAAAGCGCCCAAGAAGCCCATGATTGCCGGCACCTGCAGCAGCGAGTTCGCGCTTTTCAGTAAGACTCTACTCTCTGGTCTTGATTTGGTAGCTGGGTGCAACTATTAGACAGAACCGTACTGGAACCGTAACGTTTTCCCAACACTGAGCAATTGTGTGGTTGCGTTTGCTTAAGACGAATGCTCAAGTAGGTCAACACTTTTTGCTATACATGTACAACCCCCAAATTTTGTCACGCCGTCCGATTTTTCTGGGACGCAATTTTTTGGGCGTTTTTTCGAAAAATGTTGTTTGGAACATCGATTTTTTGGCATATCGGGACCCATCTTAGCGCTTCCAAACGATTTTTTGACTGAGGTTTCGTCTTAGAGCGATTTTTAGTACTCTATGCCCCCGAATTTGGGTTCAATCTCGTCCTCGTCCGTAGCCAACCAACCCTCACAGCCGACATGGGCTAGCATTTCGGCTGATGGGGGTAGAATTTTCAATTCCTGACGGTGGTATGAGCGCCTGAAAGGGGCTGAGGGGATGGTAAGCAAAAAAGTACTATTTTTCGCTAAAATCAAGGTTGTTTGCTTGTTTTTCGTTAAAATAAGGTATTCTAAATACAGTCATGTCTCGTTAATCCGGACCTCGTTAATCCGGATATTCGCCTTCCGGACAAGATTACGCCAGGTCCTAATTTTCCCCCATGTTATATGACTCGTTAATCCGGATCCGGATTCGTTAATCCGGACAGAAGATTTGGGGTCCCAACTTCGAAATTTGTATGGTATAGTGATTCGTTAATCCGGATTTGGTTAATTTTGACAAAATCCATGCGCAATTTTTCAATTCAGGTGTGAATTTTCGATTGAATAATGCTTTTCGCTGAGTCAGAGTGTAATTATTTTTGGCTTTTTATGAGCTATAATCAGCTGAAATATGTTTTTGGGTTTTAATTAGGAGATACACCTGCAGAATCTGATATGCAACTATCAAAAAGCTGTCATTTAGGCCTTTGACCCGAGAAACAGTGTTTTAGCTTTGATTCGTTAATCCGGATATTCGCTAATCCGGACAAAATTGGCCGGTCCCAACTTGTCCGGATTAACGAGACATGACTGTACAATTCTTTCAAAAAGTTCCTGAGAGATAGCGGCTGGCTGAGGGGGTCAACCCCCTTTGCCCATGTCTGCTCACAGCCTCTCACCCTAATGGTGTTTGCTTGCTTTTTATGTTAACCGAAATTTAGCTCCTTAAAATTGCGATTTTTGCTTTATTATTTAAATAAAACGTGCTAATAACGCATTTCCAAGCGTTTTGGCGATTTTTGAAGTGTTGGATTCCTCCCTGTACAGAGCGGCTGGTCTGGACCCCCACCTGGAAGTCTGCTGTTCATAAGGTGTACTGTAACTGTCTGGTACTGAAAACTAGAAAGAAAAATGTGCGGTGAAACGGCTGATTGTAAAGTGTCTTTCAGTGGTGTACTTGGTGGGGGATCCTAAATCGTTTCTGACCGGTGACTACTTCGACCACAGCTTCATCCGCGGCTCCATGCACCACTTCACGCAGTACATGAACTTGGAGAAACCAGCCGACGATGCCGTAAGAGAGGCCATCATGAACGCCTGGTTCGACCCTGCAGCCACCAATAAGACTCAGCTCAGCAACAACTTCACACAGGTACTCTTTGTTGCTTAGTAAGGTGGTAGTGGCTAAATACCTACCATTGAATTTGTTGTTTTCTCAGTTCTTTTAATTGAAACGCCTCAGTTCTGCACCCCTCCGCTCCGGCTCTTGCCAGACCCCTCAGTCCGACTCAGACCTCCCTCAGAAGTTTTTGGCCTTTGGTGTCGTTACATGCTAAACGATTAGCTGTACGTGCGTGCTTGCTTGGTCTTTGTTTGTCTTAATGGCACTGGCATTCTTGTTTCAGTGCCTGTCTATTGCCTTTATATAATGAAGAAAAACCGAATGTGAAGGGAAACTGATACACCCTTCAAACTAGTGCACTTAGTGCAGTGCGGTTATTTTTTAAATGTGCTACATATTTTTATTAAAAAACGTTTGTCAAAACAGTCTTGGTACATGAATATTTTTTAAAAAAATTACGAAACTCGCGTAAAAACATGCCGAAATCGTGGATTTTTACGTAGAAACATACATGTACTAGGGGGTTTGGGGGTTACCCCTAGCTGAAAAGGCCAACCCCCCCCCCCCGAGACAGGTTAAGGAAACCCCCCTCCCCGACCCAAAAATACAAGTACTAGTAGTGGCTTTTTGTTATTTTTTGCTTGTTTTTAGCTCTAACACGCTATTTGGCAGCTTAAAATAGTGATTTTTAGTGTCCTGTCCTTACTCAAAAAACGTGCTAAAAACGTCATTTCCAGGCGTTTTGGAGCTTTTTGAAATTTGAGACCCCCGTCTGGGCGAACCCCCTCGACCCCCCACCTGAGGAAAACCCCCTCCCCCTGGTCGGGCCGAAGCTGTTACATGTAATCGTAGAAATGCCAAAAAAATACCCTTGATGCGAGAAATAGTGACTCACTAACACCACCTCAGCAGATTCAGACCTCCCTCGGAAATAGAATGAAAATTCAACATCCCTAAGCCGAAATGCTAGCCCATGTCTTGTCTTAGCAAAGATATTGGCTTACATATAACAGGAAGTTCGGGGGATCTGCCCCACTCCACTTAGGCATACATGGGCCGGAAAAAACGGAGGGGGTCCGGAGGTCTCGGGTGGAATTTTTTTCCCTCCGGAGGAGGGGTATGGCTGGCCGAGGAGGTATTGGCCGGCTAGAGGAGGGGTTAAACTCCACCCTACCTCCGGCCCATGTATGGACTTAGACCGGCCCCTTGATCGTCCCCGAGAAGATTTTTCCGACCCCCAACCGATTTTTGATAAGTAATTTTTTGAACAAATTTTTGCCTTTTTTAATTTCAGTCAGTAAAAAATTGCTGCAATCGTTTGTAAAACAGCGCATTTTAGTCCAAATTTGCGGTTTTTGAGCTGGGCTCACTCCCCTGGCCGGTGCCATACTCCTAACCTGCCTCCCCCATCGGCGGGTGACCTGTTACACATGTGTGGGTATTGCTATTACTTAGTACTATTTATTGGTGTTACCAAGTTTCGTACCTTTCTTTAATAAGACATATAAATCCATGCAGGCGTTGTATCTAAAATACCGAAAGCCATTTTGGCACCATCATAAATTCTGTGTCAAAAAGATAAAAGAGAGTTTTGAGATGATGACCGACCAGTTCATTCGGTGGTGCACGTACAAGGACGCCAAAATCAGAGTGGAGAACGGCTGGCCTGTTTGGTTCTACGCTTACGAACACGTGCCGACCGAGTGGTGGAACCCCATCATGCCTGGTAGAACCTGTTCTCTTTCTCTCAGTCCACTCGGTTCGTATTATGCAAATTTTGCAGGCGCCGTGCACACCTCTGACATGCCCTACCTGTTCCAGGACGTTCCAGCTCTTAGAAATCTGTACGTTTTTTCCACTATTGGTTGCCAGATTTAAATGGTCAAACTTCGAGCTCAGATAGTAAAGTTGTTAGGAGGCACTAGCCCAAATTCCAGCTCTGTAGCTGTTTTTCTAGTTACAGAGTGCAACTGAAAACAACTTAGATAGGGCTAGAGCACTAGCGGGTTCACCAAATAGGTGGTTTGGGCTTTGCCCAGGCAAGGTCCATATTTTCTCCAATCATCATGAAAGCCTGGGAATACCCGGCACCATATACGTGCGGCCTGAATTGATGGAATCATGGTACATAACCGAGCCGAAGGGGGCACCCCCCGCGGTCTGAGCACAGATTCTAGGGGAGGGGTTGTTTACAAGAAAACGCTCAAAAACCGCAATTCTGGTCTAAAAATTATATTATAAGATCGTTATTTGAACTGAAATACAGCTAAAAAGTGCTGTTTTACACTCGATTTTAGAAATTCTGGTGTCTGAATTCTAAAAAAATTGCTGAATAAATTACCTGCCGGAAATATCGGTGGGTGGGCGTCGAAAAAATCGTCTGGGGAGAGAGGGACGGGTTTCGGCTGGCCTAAAGTATGGTTTTGGGCATACCCCTGCTACGTACATGTAACAGGGGGTCTGGGGGTCTGCCCTCATCCGACTTGGGCCAGACCCCCTCCGATTTTTATAGAAAGTAATTTTTTAGCAAATTTTTTATTTGATTGCAGACACAAAAATTGCCAAAAGCGCCTGTTAAACGGCACTTATTAGCTGTATTTAGTGACCGATCGGTCGGTTTTAAGTTAATCGGTCAAGCCACTCTCGCATTTGTTCGGGTGCACTTTGGATACATAAACTGTTCCATTTCAGCAACCCCAACGGAGGCTCGGGAAAGAAAGACTTTAGTGCGCCTGAGGACAAGAAACTGCTGGACAACTTCGCCGATCTCTGGACCAATTTCGTTAAAGACGGGTGAGTCTCTGCGACCAATATCTCCACGGGCCGTCTTGGTCGGTACGGTACTATTAGGCGACGCCGATTAGGCGATGGTACTATTAGGCGACAAAAAACATTAATAGATAATAGTACTAATTAGGCGGGCCTTCCGAATCAGTCAAGGGTCAAGGGACCATGTTCAGCTGTAAGCCTAAATGCGCTGTTTTTAACTATGCATGGCTAAGTGGCACTAAAATCTTATAACTCGTTAACTTATAGCTAAACAAGCCACCTGCCCTGACTGTTTCTAACTCAGATCCTGGCAATTGTCCCTATTCCCCAGCTTGCGTCGAGCACACGAGCGGCCGTCGGGTCGGCCACATATTTTTCCGGTTGCTACGTTACGTTCATACCCAGGTGTATGCATGGGGGTGCCCAGGTGGGGACAAAAATAAAAATCCACCAAACGTTGCTAGAGGCTGCTAGAAAGCATACAGATGCGTTTTTAAGCCACAGAAATCAATTTTGGCAACTACGCAACTACGCACCCTTCATCCAGGCAACTACGCACCAAATTCAAAATTTTCGCAAATTTTCATAGAAAATTTCGATTTTTTGACACAATTTGTGTTGGAAATCCGGCTTTTTGGGCAGTTTTTGTCAAAAATTCAGCATAAACTAGAATGTTTTGGAATTTTAAGTGACATTTTTGAACATTCCGCCAAAAAATTTCAAAAAATTCAAATTTCCCGCCAAAGTTTGAATTTCGCGCCGAAAATTTGAGCATTTCACCAGGCAACTACGCATAGAGACCTGACTGTCCCCCTCTGAGCTGCGGAACATGCACATGTATGGCTACGTTCATTAGCGCACTTTGGATACAGACGATCGCACCAATAACTTTGCGGAAGCAGCTCACAGAGTTTCGCAGCGAGAATTTGATGCGGCTCGTCCATCCATCTGGCGCTTTATAAATGTTCTGCGACATGCATACCTGGCCTGGAAAAATGGGTTGGGGTTGGGGGTAGTCAAAATCCGAAAATTTGAGGGTGGGCCTGCGGTTTGGGGGAGGGCCTCGGCGATTTTAGTGAGTGGGGTCAGGAACAACAGTCGGCTTCAGGTCGGTGGGTGCGGTCGTTTGGGGGCAGAGCCCAAGTTGAGGTGTGGGCAAACCCCCCCCCGGACCCCCCGCATTCCATGTATGGCGACATGTGCAGAAATGTTTTCTACTCTACTAATGAGTGCTCAGTGAGTTGGAATTTATCCATCCATGGTGTTGCACTTGTTTTTTTAAATGAGTCCTTGAAATTGCTTTGCTATTAATATGTTATATTCTGTTTTAATTGCTGTTGTGCTGTTCGCATTGTTGTGCTATGTTTTAGTGGTAACCTATGTTGCCGTACGGACTTATAGAAAAAAATTATTCCTGTCGCCTAATAGTAGCGTCGCCTAATAGTACCGTCGCCTAATAGTACCGCTAAATCGCCTAATCGGCGTCGCCTAATAGTCCTGCTTCGCGTCTCGGTCGCGTCTTGGCCATGGGTAGTTTACGCTATCCCGTGTGTCACGGCGGCCCCGGCACCCGTGGATACGGTGTGTTTGTGGGTTCGAAACCTGTCGAGGCGATGGGAAGTAGTCGACACAAAGCCCAACCCAGGCCGTCGAAAGTCAGTAATGGCAAGTAGATACATGGGGACCAAACCTCAGCTGACCAAACCGACAGCAAAAGGGGAGGGTTGTTGTTAAGGAGGCTGCCGGACCTTGCGTCTCTTCCTGCTCTATAGCAGTTGGCTACTCCTAGTCCAAAGGACAAAAAGTTACAACAACAACAACTAGTGTTCCGACGATATCAGAATTCGTCGATATTCGATATCGATATCGATATCGATATTTTCAGCTCAATATCGATCGATATCGATATCGATATTTATAGTTATGCAAGAAAATCTGAAAATTTTTAAAGAGCAAACTGCTGTCGCTGCTTATCAGTCAAGCACTGATGCAATCAGCGTTCAGATATCAATAGGTAGGGAATCACAGAAAAGGCAGAGGCCTTCTGATAGCCTTCAATGAAAAGTTGAACCCTCAGGCCGATGCCCCCACCCTTATTAGGCATAAATGAGCTCAGACAGACTAGCGTAGTTTAACTTTGGATTAATGACAAATATGTAAAAAACCTTGACTTCAGTAAAAAATCGGAATTTTTTGCTTACCATCCTTTCAAATACCTATCAGCCGGCGGTAACCCCCCAGGATTCGTAAATTTACCGCCCCTCAGCCGAAAAGCTAGCATATGTCTGCTTCTGCCATCCTGCTTCAAGCGTGCGGAGTGAACTGCTCTTCAGTGTTGCTGCAGACATTTTAGAACCTAATCGTGCTGTCTGAAAGCTGAGAATGCCGAGAAATTGATGTTTCTGAGAGCTTTCACGCCACTGTTAGGTTTTCACTATACCATAGATTTCTGAGTTGTCCGGGAAAAATTGTTTTTTACTGTTCCAGATAAATAAACCTGGTGTCAGTTTTGTTTTTTTCCTACTTTTTCTGCACAAAAAATATCGAAAATATCGATGCGAAATATCGCGATATCGATATCGATATCGATATTGGAAAAAGGGTCGATATATCGACTTTTCGATATCGATATCGATATATCGTCGGAACCCTAACAACAACAACAACTATCTGCCTATAGGTATAGACTAATCCTAAGTGCTGTCTGCTTTGCCCCTGTTAGCAGCGTAAGTTTCCAGAAAGACGTTGCTTAGTCTAAACGGTTGCAGAGATCCCACCAAGTCAGAGGTGGATGGCGTGAAGTGGCCGCAGCTGACAAAAGACTCCTTTAAGTACCTAAAGATCGGTCCCAAACTGGAAGTGGCCGACGCCTACAAACCAGTTATGCGCCAACTGAATGAGGAAGCGATTCCCAACGCCCTCAAAGGTGCTAACTGAACTGATGCAACGTAGACTTGTAGTCCAACTGTTATTATGTAGCATAGCTTGACTAGGAATCACTTTGCTAATGTCAACCGTGCTGTTGTTATTTTGGGAAAGCATAAAGGGACGTGGTCTGAGGCCGTATTCACAAAACACGCTATGTAGCTGCAATCATTTGTGCTAAATAGTGTGTTCATTCTAGCGCGTCTTTCGCTTTTACAAAAACTAGCAGGCTACTTCTATAGAGTCACTACATTTCTAGCCACCTCCGAGCTCGCTAGTTTTAAGCGCCAGCGGTAAATAGAGCGTTATAATCATACATGTGAAGCTTAATTTAGCCGCTATTGACTGGGAGTTTGCCCCGCAGATGACATGTGATTTGTACTTTTCCCATGCATACGGCGTTTGAAGTGTTAACTTTGTAGTGGTTGCAGTCCTGTGTAGAACCTCTGTGATACGCAGGGTTAGAAATCAATGACGGTGTTATAGCATTCATACAGCAAAGACAGCTTCAAAACAACTGTTAATGGGTGACGGATGAGGTGTGGTGTCTATTAGAAACTGCTTGGTGAAGATATCTAAATATTAGTCTAAATCTGCTATTTAGTTGCCTTTCTAATTCTGCAGAACTGACCCATGCAAATTGGTTTGGACTGTTGGAAGGTCTGCAATTAATGGAGCTTTGTCAAGTTCCACTGTTTTTCGCTTGGAAAATGGATAAGAATCATTGTATATTTAAGAATGCGATTCTACATTTTAGATAAGTAGAAAGAAATTCATTACTCTGGTGTGCAATTTACGTACGTAGGAAACCGGCCACTGTAATGAACGACTGTATATCGCATAAACTCTGCTAACTTTTAGTTGATTTGCCCAAAATGGCTTCCTAACACTAATTACGTCTAGAACTTGTACGATTTTCAAGATGCACTGCACTGGGGGGCCAAAACACCACTACCCAAATTTCTTGAAAACACTCTAATCGGTACCATGGTAACAACAGGACTGAGGCCTGATCGAACAATATACATGCTACGGGCGGCACAAGAAGTCCGATTCCATGATCAGATTAGTAAAGACTGTCAGTAGCAAAAAAAGTTGATGCCAACGATGGCGAGAGCACCGACAAGCAGAAGCGAAAGGTTGCAGGTGTGCCAGTGAGCCCGGTTGCATAAGTCTGTGTTGCACTTCCAACACTGAGTGCGAGCCGGTCCGCCGCCTCCACAGATCTCGTACTGCTTGTCACAGCTGTTGCTGACCCCTTGACAACCGTACGAATAAAATCCACCTCAAACACACAACTGCCACTATTCTAAGTACCTACATACGTATGTAAGTGTTATTATTATTACGTATACACGTCAGGATAGCCCATTTATCTGTCCCGGGTAGTGAGTGATGCAACCGGGATCCCGGTATTTCCCGAAGAACCGGGAATTCCCGGTATTTTCACTCCCGGTTTCCAATCCCGGTTCGCACATTCTTTAATACCGGGAAATACCAGGAAACAGATTTTATAGCAGTATTGACAGTTTTTTGCAAATACTACGTATTTCAGTGACATCTACTATATATCCAACTTTCTTTTGCCACTGACGAAAAACTCTGAATACCTAAGTTGTCAAATGACTGCTACTTGCTCAATTTGAGCGAACAACCATGTTTTGCAGCTTTTCCTTTTGTTCCAAATATTTTTATTTTGGTTTATTAGCCCGTAAACTTCATCTTCTAAGCTTCCAACTTTATAAAGGCCTTCAATTGAACAAAGCCACACATTGATTGGCTATTCTTACACAACTGTTTTGGTGCAATTGACATCGAGCTGCCTTGTGCCTGCCAAGTGCCAAACCAACTCACTAACCCATTCAACATAAACCTGACTCACAGTGTCCTGTACTTTAGCCCGTTATGAGAGAAATCCTTGAAAAAACGGACTAGAAATGGTACCAACAGCTAAAACCGGATGTTGAAACCATTTATGTTTCATCATGCTGCATGCGTTTTGATCGATTTCCCGATATTCCCGGTTTTCCCGAAACCCGGTATTCCGCTCCAGGTTGCATCACTAGTCCCGGGTTTTGTCTTGCTGCAATTTTTGCCAAATCGATTGAGAAAGACAACAGTTAGCGCAAGACTACACCACAGATAGATATGTAAATGACCACCCTGTACGTGCATCAAAGCCTACCTTCACTTTTGACGCATCTAAACTTGAAGCACTCTTTAGCTCTAACGTCGAAGCATGGCACTGCCGGACCAGGCACTCTTCCTAAGCCTTGATAACATTTGAGGCCCTCTGAAAATACATACAGTACTCAGTACTCTCATACATGTAACTGGGTTGGAAATTACCTCCTAGCTAGATAGGCCAAATACCCTCACCCCCCAAAAATGCAAGTACTAGTAGCGGCTCCAGTACTAACAAACTGGCTCAGAAATCACTAATTTTAGCTTAAAATTCGCTTGAAAAAAGCCTTTGGAAACCGAATTTCGCGTTTCCACTGCTGATATTGAAGAGAAATCGGTGTTTTTGGAAGCCTTTTTTTGTCTTTTTTTGCTTGTTTTTAGCTCTAAGCCGCTATTTGACAGCTTAAAAGAGCGATTTTTAGCCTCCTTACTGAAAAAACGTGCTAAAAACGCATTTGCAGGCGTTCTGGAGAGTTTGAAATTTTGGACCCCCCTCTCTTGGCGAAACGCCCCTTGACCTGACGGGAAAACGGAGGGGTTTCCCCACGTCGGTCGGGACCTGTTACATGTATGGCATGCATACTATAGGTGCTGGCTAACGACGTTAATTTATGTAAAATAATTCACATACCACTGATGGCGCAGCCGGAGATAAAGAGGAAAGCGAAGTGGAAGAGATGAGAATTCATTTTCAGATTGGGTTAATTATACTGATGACTGACTCAGTTGAAACGCAAACAGTCGTACAAGGGACGCTCCGTTCTGATGCGATTCTCGAAAGAAACTGGTTTTTAGCTGGCAAAAAGCAACTGTGCAGTACATGTACTATCCATACACGTTTACATTACTACACTTCGGTTGATTGTATTAGTGCAACTACAGCTTTCTAGCAAGAAACTATAGTATCGTACGTACATATAAAACAACTGGTTGGGCTGGCTAGCTGGCTCCACTCTGACTGACAGAACAGAATCGGTCGCTTTAAAATTTGTACAATCATTTTCTGTGTAGAATCGGACTCGGTAAATGGAGCGGAACGATGGGTATTCAGCCACGACTACATACTGTACAGTACGTACTATACTAAATTCTCCAGCCTCTGTCTATTGCATGCAACAGACGAAAGCCTTTCGAAATAAGCGCCCATATGCGACTATTCAGATAGATTATATTGTCCCGTAAGGCATCGAATGCGTACTATGAAAATATAACAATCTCAAAAATTGGGCTGGCAGCATGAGTGAGTTTCTGTAAAAAATAACTGGATATTATCGGGTTTTATAAATATCAGTCCAAAGATTCAAAAGGCAGAGGGCAGTGCTCAGTCAGGAGCATTTACCGTTTCCACTATAGGTAACAAAGTTGCCTCTTAGATCGTATACATACAAAAGTACACATCTACGTAGATCTAAAAGCTTGTCGCAATCTACCTAATAAAACTGCGTGCAGCAATTATTATTATTATACCTAGATACGTCAATCAATGCACAGTGCACTTGCGATGGGAGCTCAATGGAAAAAGTTCAGTCCAAATAAAAGCAGAATCACAGCGAAAGTAGAGAAGAGGCTGGCGGTCTGATAAGCAGCAGCGTTGCACTTGTCCGAGTTGCACTTCCAACACTGAGTGCGCGCCGGTCCGCCGTCTCCGCAGATATCGTACTGCGCTTTGCAATTGTCGGTCTTCCCTTGACACCCGTACGCATAATAGCCACCTGCAACACACTACCGTATCGCTCCACCCACTCCTCTCAAAACGGTTGAATTGCGGTGTTAGGCGCACACTTATGGTTCAGGCTATATGCAGTAGGTTACGAAACAAAAGCTACAGTAAAATAATCAGTGATAGATAACATGATTTCGATTTATCTCAGCGTTTACGCAAGCACTGTTACCACAGTTGTTCACAAAAAAATTTTATTTGAAGGCCAAAAATTTTTGCTTTTTTTAAAATAAAAAACTTTTTGAAAATCGTCTTAAATGGGTCCAGCATGCTAGTACAGGTACTTACAACAAATTTTCCACTTTTGCACCTCAAGTCAGTTAAGAAACCTGTTCGAAAACGACAATACAGGTCTAAATACTGCCTGTAGCTGCATAATTTCACGGAAAATTATCTTTTTAGAGGCACTTCTACTAGGTGAATCCTAAGGGAAGATTTCTTAAGCAGTCGCTGTTAGGCTCAATGCAAAAGAAGCTATGCAGGTTGCTGGATAAAATGTTGGCTGCTCCCAAAGAATTTACAAAAAATTGCATGTACGTATCTACGTGAATTTTCCCACTCTTTCTCTTAATTTGCATATTGATTTTTAAAAAAAAAGTATTTTTGAGCCTTCTAAAACCGCCGCGTCGTTGGCTCAGTGGGTAGCTTGCTGCCTCTGAGTCACGGCGGCCCCTGCATCCCTAGCGGTTGTAGTGGTTCATCCTCTCGGCGCGGCAAGTTTCTTGCTGCAAAGAGTTGGTCGTCGGCATAAAGCTCCACCCAGGCCACCGAAAGCTGGTTACAGCGAGTAGATAAAATGGAAACCAACTGGATCTGCCATTGCACCGAAGCCGCTCCTACAGCATGCCAACTTGGAGAAAGAGCAATGACGTCAGGAGTTGTCCACGGAAACCGACTAGGCCGGGGGGCCTCTCTCACACCAGGGGCGGACCTAGCGGACGTTGGGAGCCGACATCACCATGACGTCAACGCGCCAGGGACTTTCTTAAGTACCTGGCGCCCAACAGCATGGCTAGAGTGGCTGGCAGTGATAGAAGGGAAACGTCCGAGATGACGAAACCACGGGGGTAGCGGAATGGACCTCGAGTCTGATCGCAGGCCGTAAGGCCCCCCCGCAAATCGGATCGGAAAAATCGGAGCCTTCTAAAACCCTTTTTTTTAAAAAGTCTCTTTAAATTTTTGACCCTAACAACTGTTACCACCCATGCGTTTGCGCCTGTTTCGATAGTAATTAGTTACCTTCTATTTTGATGCAATTAAACTTGTAGCATTCCTTTGCGGCTGGATCGAGACATGGCACAACTGGGCCTGGTGTTTTGCCGGTGCCGGTGTAACATTTCAAACCCTCTGAAAAGCACTTTGCCACACAGATTTGCTTTCTCTAAACCATGCATGCATAAGAGGGGATCTAGTACCCCCACCGACTACTCCTTAGATTTTTCAGATAAAGCAACTTTTAAGCAGCAGCTACGTGTCAATACAAAATGTGCCAGTAACAACACAGTATTTTTAGCTTTAAACCTTGTTTGTATATGGTGAAAAACAGCAGGTAATACAATCATAGAAGTTCTGATGTAATAAAACAACTTCTCTTTTACAACTAAAGATATACCTAGGGCGTGATTTGAGCAAAGAACTTTACATACTATTGTTAGTTTCTTACAGAGCAGATTTTGTAGAGTGCCATAGTATGTACTCGGGTACAATAAATGGACTTTTTCAATTTTATTTTAGCAAAACAAGAATTGCCTTATGCAGTACCCGTTTACTACAGACAAACAGACACAATAATATAATACGGTATTTGATCGATATGACCTTTTGCAATTTTTAGTATTTACTAAAGTGCTGCAATTTATGGAGGACAGAAGTTTCAATTAAACTGTAAGTCAATCGAAATCTACTTACGAGCACAAGAAAACAGAGCGATAAACAAGACAGCGAAGACAAAACACTTCATTATTGGAAGACCTGATCAAATCTTTAATTGTGCAGTACGAAGCAGATCGTGACAGACAGGGACTGACTGGTTGGTTTATCAGATATGCTCGGGATAACCTGTTTATAGGTTTATTGGCCGACTTAAGTATGCGCCTTGCAGGGATAGACCACCACCAAGAATCATTGATGAATGGTTCAGTGACTACTTTACACTAAGTCACGTTGAAGGTGAGCAAAACAAAGGACCAGTTTTTCAGAGCATTGCAAACACATTTTTCTCTTCTTATGAAAAACAATTTTTGTTCTCTTTAAGTATTTTTGTGCATAAACAACAATTCCTTTGATTAGAATGTGTGCTAAAGCTTTCGAAATCACAGCTTTTAATGTGTTTTTATGTTGTGTTGTGTTGTGCGTAGTTTTACTGTTAAGAGCCAGCAAAAAGCACTGATAATTTCTATAAACCCAGGTTTTTCCGGCATGGACGAAGCCCTATAAATAAATTCAGCAGCCTTGCACTTGTCCGAGTTGCACGTCCAACACTGAGTGCAGGCCGGTGCGCCGCCTCCGCAGATCTCGTACTACGCTTTGCAATTGTCTTTGTCAGTCTTGCCTTGACACCCATAGGTGTAATAGCTACCTACGTACCTACAAACTACGCTCCAAGCAACACAGATCACTTGAATTAACGATACAATAACGACACGCCCCTTCCTCAAACATTTTGGTTTTAGGGCTACGAAATAGAAACAGCAAAATAATCGATTTGGTACCACCTAAGGCCTCGATCGAAGGGGTATCATATATGATACCAATACCATATAAGAAATACCGGTACCATATATGGTACCGTTTCCATATACAGTATAGATCAAAAAAATGTCCCATCGCTTTTTCGGCCTTCACTCAAACGTTTCGTTCTCAGTCACTTCTTTACCGATTTGGCTCAAATTTTCAGCAAAAATTAACAACATGGTTGGCTACATATTCTGCAAGTGTGGTGCAAAAATTCCGATTCATACTGGTTTTAGTACCCGGAAACTAGGAATGAGGGTGGTCCACGCAAATTTATTTTTTTTCGGTAATACAAAGAGTACAGGCCTGAAACTTGCAGGAATGATTGGTGTTGCTATTGGGCATAACATACTAAGTGGGCAGCCCTGTAGCTCAAAGGGCAGTAAAATGGGGGAATTTCAAAAACATGACGAAATATGACTTTTCTTCGTAAAAACGGCAAAATGACGATTCTAAAGATTTTCAATTTTCAAAAAACGCTGCAGGGATGGTTTCTATGGTGTGGAACAGAGCTTAACTATCAGGTTAATTTATTTGTCGAACTTCCTGCTACAATCTGTGTTTATTAACAACAGATTCAGTGCTTTGATTCTAGAAGGTGCAGATTTCTTAACTATGGGATTTTCACTCATGTTTTTGAAATTCCCCAATTTTAGTGCCCTTTGAGCTACAGGGCTGCCCGCTTAGTATGTTATGCCCAATGGCAACACCAATCATTCCTGCAAGTTTCAGGCCTGTACTCAGGTATTACCGAAAAAAAATAAATTTGCGTGGACCACCCTCATTCCTAGTTTTTGGGTCATAAAACCAGCACGAGTCGGAATTTTGGCACTAAACTTGCAGAATATTTAGCCAACCGTGTTGTTAATTTTTGCTGAAAATTTGAGCCAGATCGGTAAAGAAGTGACTGAGAACGAAAGGTTTGAGTAAAGGCCGAAAAAGCGATGGGACATTTTTTTTGATCTATACTGTATGTGTACTGGTACCATATATGTTGTTGTTTCCCTGACTGATTAATCACAGAAATTACAAACATTGCTTGCATCTTAGTTCATTGATCATCAAATTTTGTTTAGTAGTTGTACTGTACATAATTATAAGTGCATACATAAATGACAACTATTATATCATACAATGATTAAAGCTAGATTGTCCAGCACCATACATGCAACAGAGGGCGGTCTGCCCCCAGTGGCGTATCCAGGGGGGTGTAGGGTGGGTACACCCCCCTTTGCGGTGGAGGTAGGAAGAAAAAGTCTGTCAAAAATACGAGAAACTAATGAATTATGTACATGTACCTATACTGTCTATTTTGTGCTCAGAATGCCTTTTAAATGCGTTTTGGAAGGCTAAATTTTCAAAATTTTAAGGCAGAAGCCCAACCAGGCCACTTTAAACTGCCAAAACTAAAAATTTCTGTTAATTTTAAGCCTGGAATGTGTTTTAAACGCGTTTTTGAAGACAAATTTTGCTAAATTTTCTTACCCTGATTGGGCAGGGGCCCAACCAGGCACTTTCAAAATTTTACACCCCCTTTCCGAAATCCTGGATACGCCACTGTCTGCCCTACACGAAAGAGCAAGGCCCTTCAATCGGGGACCCCCGAGACGATTTTTTCGCCCACCTCTGATCTTTCTGGCAAGCAATTTTTAGAGCAAATTTTTTCGATTTTTCAAAATTTCTAACCCGAAAATTTCTAAAATCGCGTGTAAAAATAAATGCATTTTTAGCTCTATTTGAGCCCAAATTAGCGATTTCTTGCGATATTTACGACTTTTAGTGTCTTTTGGTACCCAAAACACCCGCCCATAAACCGATGTCGTCATTTTTGCACAGCCCCCAGGGACTACAAATTGACTACGTACTAACCACTAACTACAAACTAAGAGAAGGACAGGAAAATCTTAAACCGGGGCAGCAGTTTACTGGTCTAGCTATTAGCAACTGGGTCTTCCTTTTGCTGAATATAGCTTAGGAATACAGTAAGCCAAGGGATATTTGGTAAAATTATTAATAATAATAGCTTTTTGACCATTACTATCTTGCCTTGCCAGAAACGTGGAAATACTGCGTATTATTCGCTCTTACCGCTTATTTAGGTATTTATACGGCTCAAAAATTTTCTTCCTTACATCTTGATGTGATTCATCAGTCAAACGAATTTGTCTAGCGCACGACTGAAGGCTTCAGGGTACAGCTCTGATGTGCACTCACAACGCAATACACCGTGGACACGTACATGTACATATGTATGTATAGCTACTATGCGGCTGGACAAAAGCCGCACATCACTCCCTCTGTGATT